>RJWJ010020052.1:0-29539 GCA_004363605.1 Indri indri | reverse complement strand
ACTGGCACTCAATAAACATCAGTTGATTGTTATTGAATGGAAAATCCTATTTTTGTCTGACTTTCTTTTGTTCCTCATCAAGAGTGCTTTGAACAGTTATTATGCACCCAGCAGTCACTTGTGCACTTTGGAGGTACAAAGAAATATAAGACATAGTTTTTGCCCTAAAATAATTTGTATCCTTAAATCAAAGACTCCTATGACTGAAGATATTATTAAGGTCACTCAGGTCTATCAAACTTATTAAACAATTGAAATCACAGAGCTTAAAATGATATTGGAGTTCTCCAGGCTAGACATTACATTTTGACTCACAATAACAGTAGTTTGGTAGTGTGTTCCTGGACTATTGTTTGGAGAAGTGCTCTATGGCTACATATGGTGATAGGAGAAAGAGTACCAAGACTGAGTAATGTTTCCTGTCATTCATGTGGATCATGAGAATGCAAACTATATTCATATATTAACATTCTCTGATAAAAATCCATTTACATCACACAAAGATAAGACAATTCAAGTTTTAAGAAATAAAATTTGAAGGTAAGCACTGAGATTCAGGCAAGTTTGGAACTTACACCTAGTTATGCTATAGACAAAATAGAACTTGCTGAAAACTTGAGTTCATGTTCCTGAATTTCGACTATATACCTAATATTTAATGAGTACTTACCATGTCTCTGGCACAATTTTTAGAGTTTTACGTGTGTTGACTTATTTACCCATCATAGCTTTATCAATACATTGTTACTCATTTCATGATCTTGGCAAATGACCTGAATGATCTCAGCCAGACTTCCTTACTCGTATGACTTGGATCACCAAAGCTTCTTTACAGGGCTAACTCAAGGCTTATGTGATATAGTGCATGTGAACATCATCTATAATCTAAAAATGTATCATAATATGGTATTATTATTTCCAGCCCATCACACTATGATTGCTATTGACTGAGGGGATAAGCCAACATAAAAAGCATTTTGACACAGGAGTTGAATTGTGTGGTATAGTGTAAGTGCTGTATGGAAGGAAGTTATTGAGGGCTGGGAATTTGATGCAAGAAACAGATTTATGGAGAGCAATGACTTTAGTCATGAATTAAAACAGGAAATGGAGGAAAAACATAAGACTAAGGAACAAGAAAAAGAAAAATGTTTCCTAAAATACCAAGAAGGGTTGCCTGAGTGTCACTCCATAAATTAATATTGCTATATTAAAGACAAATATGGTCTCAGGAGTTTTGCAGGGCTCTGCCCTGAAAGAATATGTGAACATGTTAGTTTGCATATCAAAAGCTGCTCCACCTCAGGAGGGCATCTCAAAAGGTCAGTAGCAGCTGCTTTCCAAGGTGACTGCTGCGGTCTCAACCCCATGGTTCTCACCTGCTTTGAAGGACAAAGCAAGGTCTGCATGGAATCACGGGATGAGAGCTGATCAAAGAGTGTCCGCCCAGAGATAGATACCTGTGGCTAAAAACAATTAGCCCAAGTGAAATTTCCTGCTAGACTTCTGATGACCTGTCTCTATTTACAATAACTAGATAAAGAAATATGGAGCCAATATATCTCTGTTTAATCCCTCTGTTAAGTAATAGCTTTATCTTAGAACTTAGAAGTTTGTCCTTGAAAGTTTTTGTAACCAGAGTTAGTTAAGGGATCTACAGAAGCCTTTTGAAAGACTTTTAACCCAAAACGAACTACCTGTTATTATGTAAATCTGTTACTCCTGGCAACTGATCTCTGTACCTGTAAATGCCCATGTGAAACTTTATTCTGGGACTTACGATTAATGGGGATATTGTAGGGACCCCTGAGTATCCCGCGTTTTGCCTTTTATCTTTGTATAAAGCTATAAAACTATACCTTCGTCTCTGTGTATTCTTTTATTTATATTATTTTCCATTTATTTTCTTATCCTTTGCAATGACCCCTACCTAAGGGACCCGATTTTTTGCTGGGAGCATAACTAACTCCCGCACCCGAGTAAAATTAAAAAAGTATATATTGAAAAAAAACTGTGAAAGAATAATAGAATACAATGAATATTTACTTACACTTAAGATGGGTATGACTATAATCACTATCTTTTTTTCTGGGTATCGCAATTATTTCTGTGCATGTTTTTGCTATCCTATTTGGATCTTTTTGAGGACAAAGTCAAACCCTCATTCATTGTTATATCCCTCATGTGTAGTGAAAGAATACAGGAATTGAAGGAAGAGATGTAGGCTGAAATCTTCACTTTACTGAATTCTTGTGTGGCTATGAAAGTTTTCTTGCTGGGCACAGTGGCATGCATCCATAGTCCCAGCTACTTGGGAGGCCGAGATAAGAGAATCACTTGAGCCCAAGAGTCCAAGTCCAGCCTGCACAACATAGCTAGATACCATCTCTAAAAACGAATAAATAAATAAATGAAAAGCTTTCTCATCTGTTAAATGGAGAAGAAGAGCTTTAACAACCAAATTATATGACCACAGTGAAAATCAAATGAAAGTATGTAAGGTACACTATTGACTGAGAAGTGATATAAAATGTTTATTATTGATCCCATCATTGTAATCATCATCATCATCACTCCATAATAATAATTTTCATTAGACTTAACACTGTGTCCTGAAAGGTGGGCCAGTGAATGCTTTGGGATCAAGGAATGATGGAACAAATGGATGAATAAATGAATAAGATAAGGTAGACTGGTAACAAAACAGAATCCTAGAATATTCAAGGCCTTGAAATGCCATCTTTAATAAGTATCTCAAGACAAAAGATGGGTTAATTTTGAAGTTCTGCTTTTTGTGTACTTTTCTAACAGTAAAATATAAAATTTCCTTTAATGGAGCCCAAGTAAAGGCCAGAGGGCATAGGTGGGATTGAGGGGGCGGGGGGACTTATTCTTCCAACAGGAACCTTTAAATACTTCAATACTAAAAGAAAAAACAAATTTTCAGTGAGTGGGAGCCAACAAATGACCTTCCAACAGAGGAAAGGAAGGAGTCCCACACCCTCCTTAAATAAGTCTATTGTGAATGGATTCTATGACCAGCATTACCCTGGTCAGACTCTCAGCAGCTATATCCAAATTGGACATGCAAATTTTTGCCACTGAACTTTAAAATGTTATTTCACAGTGGAAATCATATCAGCCAATTTTAGGAGGTTTAAAGCTCATGACATTTCCTGTCCTTTTTGGGAAACTTGTGTATGCTAAAAAATTCTTAAGAATCAGAATCACTTTTGTCCCAAAATAACATCAATTTTTTGCCTTCTCTTCATAACTTCTGATGTTACAGTCACTTATGCTTGAGGATAAAGACATCAGCCTGAAGGGGGAAAAAAGGCTGATATGGAAAAAATTTGTAAGATTTGAAAGAGCATTCTGTTTTATATCTCTAGTTCTGTTGTACAGGGTCTTCTCATGATGAGTGAAAGGAAGGGAAGGAAAACCCACAAAGCCAACCTCTTGGGTGGGTGGAGAAGAATGAAAGAAAGAATATTTTTTAAAAAAGATATGTCTTTGTTCAAAATGGAATCACTTGCTCAAGACAAAAGCAAAAGAAAACAAAACAAAAAGAACCATAAATTAGAAATATTACCAAGAGCTTGGTGTTATTTACAAATGGATTTCTGTTAATGCAAGTTTTTGTATGCATCCATGAGTATTTGAATTTATATGTGTGTTTTTATTGGTTTGTAAAAAAAAATTCTAATCACAAGAATGTACTATTATTTATAACAAAGATAGTAAGAGTCTCAAAAATAGACATCATTGGACTGGCGATAAAGTAGAAAAAAATGAACAGTGTTCCACAGTCTCTCTTCTTTTGATTTTTAAACTTAGTTTCATCTCTTTGCCTGAAGAACTGTGACTTCTCATAACTCATTTCAGCCCTTTACTTAGGGTAATTAGTAAGTACAAAAATGTCTTCCCATGCTAAATATAAGGTAGGGGGATATACATGTCTCCGATCATCTTCATTTGTATGAACGCTGAATAAGGTTGTTAGAATGACAGGGAATTGGTAAAACCGTTTAGTAATGAAAGCATTGAGTCCTAATTCAATCTTCCCTCATAAAAGTATTTTTAAAATATTGTCTAGTAGGTAGGTCAGCTACCTTCAAGAGTCAGGGGACAAGAAAAATCAAGTGAGGTTTTCTCCTGTTTGAAAAATCATCCCCTTTTTAAGAAGCAGGCCAGGTGATACTGATGAAGGTGATTTGTTAGAAGACTCTACTTTGAGAAACACTCATCTAATGGGGAAGGGACTTAATATTTTATTAATGAACATTGGCTACTAACCAAGCAGCGATAGGTGCTTTACCCACATTATCACCATTCTTCACAATAACCTATGAATAAATATTGTTATTCCATTCTGTAGATAAGAAATGGAGGGCAAGAAAGAATGTTCCATAGCTAATTGGACAATGAGGGATTTAAATCCAGGTTCTTCTGGCTATTTCTTTCTCTATATCAAAACTTTCTCCTTTTGCTCAAATATCTATCAATTCCAAGCATCAGGAAATCATTCCTCCTTGGGAACAAATATGGAGTGTTTTATTGTTTGGCTCATAAATTCATATTTGAATTTCAACAATGTCTGGACAATAGCATATAGATCACTCAATACAAGCATGGAGGAAATTGTCTAGAGGGTCCCACCTGACTCAGAAGTCTTTCAGCAGCAGTAGGCCTATCTGGTTGAGATTTTTTTTAGAATTATTTATCATCTATATTTTGGGTCTGAAAATTGAATATTTCTCACAAAAGAAAATTTGAGAAGGAGGTTGCAGTTGGGCTTATAGATAAAGATTTGTTTTTCATAACCGAATCCTGTTATTTCTTATGGTTCTATTATCTTTGGAGACTGGAAAGTTGTGTTTTTCTCTCTCTTTATATTGGTTTTCCATTCTTTCTTATACCCAGATGCTAAAATTAGATTCAGGGCATCATAATTACACCATAATTACCATGATCATATTTTTCTGCCATTGAAAATTAGTACCAATTTTGATTTTCTCCAAAACTTCAACAGATGCTCTCTTTCTATAGCGTCGTAAATTAAGAGTGTGTATACATGTACATGCCATTTTCCTGAACTCATGAGGGGTGTGACAAACCCACTGTTTTACTAAAGATAATTGTTTCCAAGAATTACCATTTTTTGTTGATAATTTCATTGTGGAGGGCTTAATTATTCTCTAATTATACTGCAAAATGTTTTATATTCACTGTTCATAATAGAATTTGTTATCTCTGCCAGAAAAACTTCATTTTACAAATGAAACATAGAAAACCAGAGAAGAGAAGTGATTCCTTCAAGGTCACTCGGCAGGCCAGAGACAGAGTCGAGATTAGATATTTTTATTCCCAAATTCGTTTCATTGTCTCACACTGACTCAATCCAATTTAAGTCTTAAGACCTAAGACTAGAAACTTAATTCCAGTTAGCCATCTTGCCCTTGTTGATTTTGAGCATCAAAAGATTGGAAAAGATAGTAAAAAGAGACTAAAGTTCACCAATCTGGAAGAGAAGAGCAAAAGCTTAGCATCTCAGTAAAGCTTTGGAAGACAGGACATTGCTATTTATCTAGAATTAAGAGTGCCGCTACTCTCTTTTCTAGATTGTTCTTGGCTAAGAGCTAAGAGTAATGAGTCTTTAGCAATCATTCACTTGTTCAACAAATATTCTCTGACACCCTTTTGTGCATACTCCCAGCCTGGGGGATACAAGATACCATTCCCCCTCCAACACCACTCAAGAAAAGGAGCTCCATTTCCAGTGGCAGGTGGAGATATATCAGTTGATCACAAGATTTATTTTTGACAGTATCTCTAATTTTATTCCAAGATAATTGGAACTCCTTTATTCAAACATTTTAATTTATATCCTAATTGGGTGTTTTCTGTGTCCTATGATCAATAAAGAGCTGAATCAAGCAACGCCCCTATCTTCAAAATTTCACACAAATAGACAAAATAGGTATGTAAGTAAAATTCAAGTTAAAGGATGGATATTCATTTTTAGAACTAATATATTAAGTGGTTAAGGTAAAGGTGGCATTTATCTGATCCTTAAAGAATTGGTAGAATTTGACGAGTGAAGAATAAGCCAGTCTAGGTATCAGTCTAGATATCAGAGACTTTGTGCTTAGAGATCAGAAGTTTAGAGTTTTACAGTGTAATTGGATATGAGGAAGGCAGTGGTGAAAAATTCGGTTTGGAATGATATGTTGGAGCTATATATGGAGAAATGTGAATGACAAGCTGAATATTTTGGCCAGCAATATGGCCACTGATGAGTCAAAACAAAGCCATTTATTGAAATAGCATTTTTACGATTGAAGCATTTTTAAGGTGGCCAAAATAGCTTAAGCATCAGTTGAATAGTCAATGTAAGTACTGAATTTGTTTTACTTCCATGAGAAGTTCAGCTGCTAGCCAAAGACTACACAGAAATTTCTCACTATGGTCATGAATGTATGTGAGTGGGTGTGTAAGTGTGTGTGTGAGAGAGAAAGAGAGAGAGAGAGAAAGAAATAAAAAAGTAGAAGAGTATATTTCATCTCAACCAGCTCTCTGTCTCTGTCTCTTTACTGACCTTTCCAAGAGATGAACACATCCCAGACTTCACTATACCTTAACTATTTCTAATTGGTCCATGGATAATTTAATGTGGCACCATTTATAATTTAGTACTGATTTTAAATTAGAAGTGACCTCTCACTCCTTTCAGCTGTTAGCTTCCCCGTCCCCCAACCTCTCTATCATGTCTTTACTACACATACACTTTGAGGTCACATATAAAAGAGGCACCTCTTGGGTAGAACTAAGAAAATAATCCTTAGAACTTCATGACAGCTGACAGGAGGACATATAGAACCATTAGCTACCACCTCCTAGGGAAACAATGAATCCAAGAAGATTTACGTAGGGGTCCCAAATAAGATTAAGCTGACTTGATCCATGAACACTTATTCGCAAATCTTATGCCAAACTGTACTAATCGAAGGTAGAGTTGCTGCTTCAACTCCTGTTTCCAATAAGACAATGAACAATACTTCCAGTTTATCTCCATTGCATGGCTTTGAAAACTGCTAAGTGGGGCAGGAGGGCAATAATTCTTGTTGAAAATAAAGTTCAAATCTTAAACTGATACATCTTAGATGAATCTTAGAGAATATTCAACTGCAATGACAAATTGATTAAATTCAATTAAGGTCATTAATAGTTATCTGTTCTCCATTGTGTATCAGAAACTTGTTAGGTGAATTCGGAAATGTAATTCTGTCATTTATAAGCTGTGTAATCTTGAGTTAGTCATTTATCTTCTCTGAAGCTCTTTCACCATCAATAAACAATGTGAACATTATCATTTCAACTTCACAATGACATTATGAGGATGAAATGAGATAATGTATGTGTGAGAAGAACTTTATATAGTGGAAGGTGCTTTACACATGACAGCTCACATTATCATTAAGATGTTATTATCATTAAAACATTGCCCCAAGAGGTGGAACTTGCTGAAAACGTATAGAATGATTGAAATCAACCTTCTCTTTATTCAACCAAACCCTTAAGCAAACAAACAAATAGACCAGCAATTACACAACCTTGTAGTTATATGAGAAAAACAATATGGGCATGTCCCAGACAGATAATATTAATACTAATATAGGAAGCTTAACATTGTAAGCTAAGACAGGGAGGGACCTATGCACACTTTTATATAATAAGACCAGAGTTGTTCACTAATTTGAAATATGGGCACAATGATAATAATACAAATATTTTAGTAATCATTAGATAAAATTTTGGGAAAAGGTGATTGATCTTAATGGGGTTGAGGGTTTGTTTTTTGTTTTGTTTGTTTGTTTTTTTGTTTTAAGATGTGGGACCAATAGTCATCCTCCTAACCTCTTCCCTGGTGGCACAAGGAGGTCTTGCCACTAGAGGGAGTAGCCCCTTCCTTCAACAGAAATTGAAGGAAGATCAATGGGGGTAGATCACTCTGGGAAGTAAGGGAAAACACCTGGAGACTAGTACTTAATTATTTGGAGGAGGGAAACACTGACATCCTCTAAGGTGGGAAAAAAGATTAAGCGGAAGTTTCAGTAAGAGGTAACAGAGAATGGCAGTGTTAGAGAAAGGGGGCAATTTTACCTGGGGCAGCTCAAAAACTGTAGGGGGCACCTAGGGATGCACAGAAGCCCTACCTTTGTGCTGAGAGAGAGCCAAGGTAGACCAGGGGAACTATGTTCTCTCCCATATTTCTTCTAATCTCCACCATCACACACACGCACACAAACACACACACACACACACACACACGCACAAACACACACACACAGAATAATGCGTATTTTCTAGCACTTTAAAACAATTGTCTGATTTCTTTAGAAAAGAGTTATTGAAACCATCTCCAAATTCATGGGTATATTGTCTTTTGGGAAAGGAGAGAGGAGGGATGACCTCCACAGCAAAAAAGTACAATGTAGTCCCCTACTGCAAGACTATTATTGTTTCCCTCACTGTGGACTTCCAATGAACACAGATTATCAACCTCCAGACAATAGCCCCACTGGGAAACTTTCTGTACTCAGAGGGAAGTAGGAGAGAGATCCTGAATGTCAACAAACTGGGAACTTAATCATGGATTAAAGATATATAAATTCAAATACATAGATTCAAATTTATGGCAGAAGAGCAATATTTATTGAGCAGATTTTACATTTCAGGTACTTTAAAATATACTATCTCCATTCACTGATGAAAAAATTGAGCCTCAGAGAAGTTATACCATTCTTGTAAATGAAATGATGTTGAATGAAAGATCTGAGATCCTAACTCACTTCCACCTGGCCCCAAAACTCTTCTCAGGGACTGCACCATGTTGAGGTATTAGTACCTATTATCATTTATTGCATGCTTAGTATTTCCCTGTCACTATATTGTACAATTAATCCTCACAAAAAGGCAAATTTAGTGGGTATTGTTACGTCCACTTTATAGATAAAGAAACGAGAGATAAAGGTGATAATGAAATTCACCCATCTGAAAAGTAGATCTTAGATTAAAGTTCAAGTGTGTCTAAATAAAAGCTTGTGTTCCTTCCACTAAATACAATGTACCATTAGCTCTTTCAGAGTTATTTATGAAAACAGGCTTACGTTCCTATCAGTTTGGCCTTTGGCGTCTCTGCCAGACCAGGGTGACATGATCCATCTGTGTCTTTTGGTTACTCAGTGGTACCACAGCTCCCTGTGCTGTTGTTCCCTTAGGTCTTACACGCTGTGTTGCCTCTGTTTATAGGTGTCTCCGCAACCAAAATATGTGCTGCAGTTTATCTTGTCGGGGCCAACCCTGAGTCATTGCCCATCTCCAGGGACTAACATGTTGCCTTACATGAGTAGGAATTCAAAAATTCTTTTGAATGCCTAATTTTGATGAAAAGATCTTTCACAGGCAAGTCCCAAAATGGAGTGCTCAAGTCGTGTTAGGGTTCCTCAGCTTGCTCTGAGGTTTTGAAACTGCTTAAGGCAACTATAAATGGATCAGAAACCATAGTATCCAGCACCAACTACAGCTCTCAGACATTTGATAACTGCTTGTGTACCACAGCATTTCCCCATTTCCTTCAGAAGAGACATTTAAAATAGATTTCCAGGAGAAATCACAAAGAAATGATCACTCCAGTCTCCTCACAATGGAGTTGCTCCTCTGTGGCAGTGAACAGGCTGGCCAGGAACTGACGATCAGGGCAGTCTGACCCAGAGGCCAAGCCACGGATGATGGTTTTTTTTAATAACAAACCTTTAGGCTTCCTTTTCTAGTGGTGGCCAAGGATCACAATCATCAAACAGTAGTGCCAGTTATAATTTTTTTCCTGTAGTCACAGACAAAATGAAGGAAAGGCAAAGGAAGTGGATTCACATTCTCTGAAAAATTGCTTGGTATCAGACACTGTACCTGAGCTATTGCATAGGCTGACACGTTTAATTCTACAACACTCTGTGTGGTAGTTCACGGAGTTTTCAGAGTTGGTGTCTATGGCTAGTGACTGCTTAAGACATGCTTGTTGGATAAATGGATGAGATGCATTCTAGCTTGCCTTAGACAGATTTACATAGAAAACAGAACCTGAAACAAAAGCTTCCTGGGGGCTGTGATTCTGAGGAAGCAAAAAAGAAAGGAAGCAAAAAGAATAGGGAAGAAAGGAGAACAAATTCAAGAGGAGTGCCACCAAGTTGATGACTGTTGTAACAAGTGTAGCCCATTCCTTGGTCTTACAATATGTTTTCAAAGAAGCTATACAAAATAATGTGTTTCAGAACAGTCTGTCCGTACCGTGAAGAAGAACATACCTTCTGATTTCTTCCTGTCCCCCATGTCCCATTAGTCAAAGTCTACCTCATGGGGCATTAACTGCACTTCTAAATTGCTCCTGGCAGGCACTGTGAGCACCAGAGCCCCATGGGATCCTTTTGGTCAGTGTAGGCACAAGATTCTTTCTAAGTCAGAGCTATGCATAAGGGCACTCAAGCAGTAACAGCAGCAGCAGCAGTAGCAGCAGCAGCAACGCAGATCCATGACCCTTGTTAGGTCCTCTTCAGTCTGAAAGCATGATAATTAGCCTCAGTTAGAGTCAGCATGGGGTGGGGTGCAGGAGGTATCATTGCATGGATTTGTAAGGGCATAAACTCATTCCAATATACAGTCCTAAATGGCTTTCTCTTTCCCAGGTCCCATACCCTTTTTCAGACCCAGAAACTCAGCTCCTTATGCTAATATTTCATTCCTTCTTTGTCACGGACTCCAGACACTCGGCCTGATTTTCCCTCCTTTCGGCAGCTGCTAGCACGTATTCCAACCTTTTGGAATTTTCTCCTCATGTCTGTGACTTGCAGAGTAATGGCATACTGCCACTCCAGATTCCATCTGCAACCCACCACTCCCACCTCCTTATTGCTGCTCTCGCAGACAAGCCTTAAAGACAGCAATGCCAGCAGGTGTCTTCACCTATGTTGGCTCAAACTATCAGTGGCAGCCTGAATATTGTGTAAAAAATATTCTGAAGCCAGGTTCAGTGTAAACCCTCCTGTGATTGATCTGGAATTTCTTCCCTTGGCTTGGATGGAGAATAATGACATCACACACATGCAACAAGCATTTTTTAATCCCTCATTATAGATTCATTATATTTAGAGGGTTTTTGTTTTTGTTTTTTAATTTCAGGGTATTATGAGGGTACAAACATTAGGTTACACCTTATGTCTTTGCCTCACCCAAGCAAGGGTTAGGGGCATGCCCTTCCCCCCTACAATGCTCCCCATGTCCTTTAGTTGAGGGTTTACCCCCCATCCCAGCAATCCCTGGAGAATATTTCTGCCATGTGAGCACCCTAGTGTTCATCAGTTAGCACCAATTCGATGGCGAGTACAAGTGGAGCCCATTCTTCCGATCTTGTGGTACCTCACTTTGGAAAATGGGCTTAAGTTTAATCCAGGAAAGTATAAGAGGTTCTAGATCACTGTTGTTTCTCATGATTGAGTAATATTCCATTATATACATATACCAAATTTTAATAATCCATTCATGAATTGACGGGCACTTGGGTTGTTTCCACATCCTTGCAATAGTGAATTGTGCTGCCATAAACATTCAGGTACAGATGTCTTTATCATAGAATGTTTTGTGCTCTTTTGGGTAGATGCCTAATAGTGCTATTGCTGGATCAAATGGTATTTCTATTTTTAGCTCTTTGAGGTACCTCCAAATTCTTTTCCACAGAGGTTGCACTAATTTGCAGTCCCACCAGCAGTGTAAGAGTGTTCCTGTCTCTCCGCATCCTCACAGCATTTGTTGTTTTGGGATTTTTTGATAGAGGCCAATCTCACTGGGGTTAGGTCATATCTCATTGTGGTTTTGATTTGCACTTCTCTAATGATTAGAGAATAGTGATATCACATACATGGAATAAGCATTTTTTAATCCCTCATTATAGATTCATTATATTTAGAGTTTTTTCTCTGATTATTTGTAGAAAACCAATTGGAAAAGACAACTTTCTACAATTTAAAAACATTAGGAAATCATAATATTTATAAAGTGTTTAATGCCATGATTCCTGGTCTATGGTCCACTTCTTTTAAAGTAGTGAATTGGAATTCTACTGGGTTTATAATCCTGTATGCTTGAGAGGACTTACTCACAGCCCTTCTACAAATAATATCATTATTCCGCTTTTTATGGAATCTTTAGCAAAAACTCTTGCCACGTTTTTCTCCAAGGGAACTTCCTTATCAACCAAGAAGATAAAATAAAATTGGGAAAGTATGAATCCTTAGTGTCAGCTCAGTAATTTGTAACTTGAAGACCTCCATTCTGAGGTATCCTTAAATCTCAAAGACTGGGATATGTCCTCACAGTCTGTGTCTGAAATAGATTGGGAAACATTGATATTGGCTGAATACCAGATGTGCAAATTAATGGCAGTGAAAGTAGGTAGATTCTGAACATATTTTAAAGGTAGAGCCCACAGAATTTACTGCTTGATCAAATGTACAGTAAAGAAGAAAATTAAGGCTTTGGCCCAAGCAATCAAAGAATGAATAAAATTTAAGAAACAGGAACAGAAAAAAATCCCAAACCAAAACACCTAAGAACTAATTTTTCTTTCATAAAAGACTAAATTTTGACCAGTTAAAAGAAAGCAAGAAAGGGCCAGACAACTATTAGAGGAATTAATAAAGGAATTACATCTAGAGCACTGGGCATGTTGTTTTCTTACTGCTATTTAAATTGTCCAGTATAAGAAGAAGATTGTTTTCCCAAAACAACACTTCCAAGGAGAGTGATCACCATAGTAAATGGACAATTTGTATGGGGAGGATTCCTAGAATGGGTACTGAGGCCTGAGACAGAATCAGGGTAGAGTGTAAAACACCTGAATCTCTACAAATGACAAAGATGAAAAGAAAAAATACAAAGATCCATTTTGAAAAGAATTTCATTAAAATGCTCTATCCCCAGAGAAAAGCTTATTATTTTAGTAATCCTGATATCTTCTGACCAGGTTGCTCACTCAATTGCTTCCTCAGAACTAAACACGCCTAGTGATAAATTCCATCCACTTAGAATTTAAAGTCGGATCTTTCAATTGAAGAATTCATTGTGAGGGAAAGAAACCTTCAAAACTGCAAAGGAAATGTGTGGAAGACAATCACACTTTAAGAAAGGAATCGGCAAGCCAGATTCACCAGAAAATTCAGGGGAAACTAACAGCATGAAAGTCAAGAACCAACATGAAACTGATGAAACTGACCCTGGAAGAGATAGAGATAATTCAGGGAGAAAGAGAAAATGGTAACAAGATTATCAGAGTAAGGATATTCAAGATGATAGTGTACCCAGGGGAAACTATTTCTTGGACATTAGCTATTTAATTGGCAAATGTTAAGTTTAATTTAAAAATTGAGTCATAAAATATGCATGACTGAAAAAATGTGTTAGCAAAAAGAAAGCCAAAGTGAAGAAAATATCCCAGAAAATAGGGTGCAAACCCAGAGAAATATGAAATATGGGCAAAGAAGTTAAAAATCATGGAGGATATACTTGAGATTCAAAATCCATCTAAATTAAATTTTAAAAGAAAAATAGATGCAAGGGAGGGAGCAGATAATCAACAAATTATTAGAATATTTTCTTAAGTTGAATAAAAGATTTATTATGTTTCTCCTGATTGGCACAGTGTATAGAAAACTAAAAATAAAAATTTAAAAGGAAAAGAAAGAAAAGAAATGTCTAGTGCTAGTGACTTTTCAGAAAGCCAAAGAAAAATAGAAAAATCTAAGCCCTTCCAGCAAGAGGGAAAATATTTATACAAAATCAGACTGGTACAATATCCCAGCAGCAACATTGCCTATTAGAAGAAAATATTGTCATGCATTAAAGAAATTTTCAGGAAGAGTATCACCCATGTACTGATTCTGAAAGAATTACTTAAGGATGTATTTGAATAAAACAAACAAACAAAAAAAAGAGATGACATGAGATAAGAAGTCGCGGCAGCTGATATTAGCAGAGTGAATAAAGGAAGCTAAAATAAAATTACGGAAAGTCAGAAGCTCTTTGAGAGCTGTAACATTCTTATGCGACAAATGTAGGTTTAGTAGCATATGGTACCAATTCTTCCCTTTGGGTCAATCACACCCTTTGGCTCTGCGTGATATTTGCATAACTATATTATTATGAATTAATTTTATTGATTTCCACATTTTAGATCCAACTTACAGACAAAGGAAAAATAGCATTTTAATATCTTGATGTTTCTCTTTATTGCTGGCAGACTTTGGAAACTTCATAGTAAAGCAGATGATAATGTTTTATTTTATTTTCTTGCATTTGCAATTGATGCAAATTAGGCTTTAAACATTAGCAGCAGAAAATAGTACATAAGGAGGCCAGAATTAGTACAGGAAGAGTAAAAGGTATTGTTTTTATTTTGTAAAGTAGATATAAAAGAGTAATTAATATGAATTCTGAATATTGTCTAAAAGCTAATAATTGCATTATGAAATTTATAAAAACATTTTAAAATAATTTCAATAGTTAAATTCTATTTGAATTCTAATTGCCTGAAGATATTCCATATCATCGATGGTGTGGGAGAAAGGGACTATCATATAGGATTTGAGTAGGTGTAAATTACTACAAAAATTCCAGAGGGCAAAATTGTAAGTGTATGTAGTTTGGTAAAACAATTCTAATTTATGTATTTATCTTTCTGAAATATGTATATGGGCATATGGGTATTTAATATAACTTTAACAGTGGAAACTTGAAGACAAATTAAATAACTTATTTAGGGAAATGCTGAAATAAATTATGATGCCTCCATATCACATACTACAATGTAAGTATTAAATCTCTTTGAAGAAATACGGAATCGAGTCTGCTTCTGGATTTTTTTTTAGAGCAAGAGCAGAACAACATGTATGGTTTGCTGCCATTTTTATAATGAGAAATCCATATATAAAATTTTGTTCCATAAGATAAAAATATATGTGTATCATTGATTAGTTAAAATTATTGTAAAGTGTATGTACATAGAGAAAAATCTGGAATATTGCATAAGAAAAGTGTGGACATTAGTTATTCCTGGATACTAATCAGAGTGAAACATTTTTCTCCAATCATCTGCCTTCAGAAGGAGAAATTCTCCCTGAAGGTACTTCTGGCTTTTTCCCATTCTTATGTTTGCTCTGCCCTGGGTAGATGGAGTTACCTAACTGACTAGTAAATAAAGAATCACTTGGGATTACCTCCCTGCCTGTCCTGACACTGCCAATGGCCAAGTAGATGAATATGCCCAATTCTGGGATCCACTAAACAGACCCATTTGGTTCTCATACCAAGCTAAAAGGTAACCTCCATCTGCCTAAATTATTCAGACACCAGGTGAAGTAGAGAGTTGCTATTTAATATATCTCCTCTGAGATATTCATATCTTGTTCATTGACTGGGAACATTGAGAAATTAAAAAAAATAATAAAGGAGTAGAAATTGGATGAGCACGTTTCACAGAGAGGAGTTTTGGAGTGTTTAGGAACTGTTGGCTTCAAACTTTGGGCTTTAGTTTGTGCTGGCAGTGAATTATGGTCCTGACTGTTTAATTTGGGGGCTTATATCAGGCCGAGTTTTTAAATTCTGCAGCTGGGCAAGAAGCTTCAAGCCAACATGCTTTATTTATAATTTGGAAGGTAACCGAGGTTTGCGACGTTTTCTCCTCCAGAGGCAAGAGGATTCTTAGAGAAAGATGGGGATCTAAGCAAAGGTCAAGCCTCAAGCAAAGGTTCTCAAAATCCAGAAAGTCTATGAGCAACCCCAGCAGGTTCATGTGCAGAAAAGTAGACAGATGCAGCTGGGGGAAACATTAGACTATAAGCAGGAGGCATTCCCTGCCTCAACTCATGCCTGCATTCTAAAAGGTCCATGTCTGTGGGCCTAAGCCAAGGTGAGAGCCTCAAGTTGCATCCCACTGTAGCTGAATATGCAGGCACATCTCTTCCTGAAAAGCAGTGGTGGGACAAAGATTAAAAAATGGCGAAAACTCTCTTTTAAAGCTTTATAAGCAAGGTGGTCAAAAACACATGCACAGCTTTTTAACTGCAAGGCAGCTAAGTTCAATGTGCACCCCAGAGCACTAGTGAAATCCTGGCTTTAAATCCTGCCAAAGTATGCAGCACTGTGTCCACTGCACCTAGTGCCATGCTAGATACATGACCAAGGAAATGTCACCTCTGTGGAAATGCAACCCTTGGCTCCTTGAATATTGTTTCCACTCTCAACAAATGTTCCTTCTTCACCATGAGGCCTCCAGTGGTTGGTTTTAAGTGATTGAGAACATATGAGAGAGAAAATTTCCTGGGAAGTAGATATGTTTAGCCAAAGTAATTCTATGTCTCATAGTTGTAAAAAGAGTTACTGAGGCACAAAATTGAAATTTTCCGTTCAAAGTGAGTGTTGATGCTGTTTTGCAATCAGTTCAGACTGTAAAGGGAGAAATGCAAGGTTCAGAGAAATGGAAATTACAGTTGTCTTAAGTTCTTCTCTGTGAAAAACTAGTTTAATACAGAGAACACACACAGGAAGTTTATCAGAAGATGCACTTATCGGGAAGTGTGGGAGACAGAATGGAGCACTGGAAGAAATTGACCTGTGATGTTGTGGCAACTAGCACATCAGCAGGTCCTACAGAGAGCTTTGAAACTGGGATGGCCTTTCAGAGTTGTCTCAAATTGCAGGGAGAGACCAGGACTTTATATCTCTCCATGAATCACTCATTGTCCAGGCCACAGCCCCTCGGGAGGGCTGTGGCCTTTTGTGAAGTAGCTCCCTGTCACCAAGCTATAGGTCATCGATAGCTATAGATATGGGTATGTTGATGATAGAGAGGGGATCTAGCATGAACACCAAAGTGTACCTCTAGAAAGAAATTACGTAGGGGTAGATTTCCTGCTAAAATAGGCAGATGCACAGTGCCAAACTATTGCTGAGAGATTTCTCCCCACTGAGTTTAAACTCATACGTCATTAATTCAAGAAAGCTGGCATCAACTGACTAGCATTATGGTGAGACCATCCCAAGATTTTCTCTTTCACTCACTCACATATCAGAGAGTTTCTGCTCTGCTTTTTGGCTGTGGTAAATATTGTGTTCTGGGAACATTTTGCCAGTGATAATTGCTTTAAGGAGCTGGAGATTAGCTTGTTTTCCAGATTTTCTGTGTGTGGGCCAGGGAACATCTGCATGTAGGATGCAGAAGGTTATCTACAATGTTTTGCTCAGTAAAAAACATGTATGTCCTATTAACTCTTTAGACTCTTTAAAAATCAGTCAGAAAAATTTCATTTCCAGGAAGATGGAGTGGACATACCTTTTCTTGTTACTTGTGCTCAATATAACCATGGACATTATATATAAAGCAAACATAAGGAGACTCTGAAAGGAGAAGGCAGACCAGCTAGAGACCTTGGGTCCCAAACAATGACAACATGGAAAGTTCTCTGGTTTTTCTTTCTGCCTCATATATACCACATTGGAAATACAAAATCCATCAAACTAGAAATACTAATGGACACAGTTTTTTTTTTAAACAGCCTCTTTAAGAAAAAAATCCTGTTCTGTCTAGCAAAAGGCTGAGGAAAGGGGCATCTTAGCAGGACAGAAACTTTTACATGATGATACTCTACTCAAGCCAAGAATTACAGAAAACCTGGCTGTACTCCAACTCATGTCAGTAAAGGTGGGGAGGAGCCTCATGGGGATGTAACAAAATGTCCCAATACCCTCTGTTGTGGTGCTGTCAGAGGAGGTCAAGTAGGGAGACTGGACTCTCATTCGAGCCAGCCAGTAACGAGACCACTCTTCATCTGCACTGTCAGTAGAGACCGTGTGGATAATCTGACCTCTATCTCTACCTGGCAGTAATAGGGGTACCCTTTCCCTCTTCCATGAGGTGGCGTCAAAGAAAGCTTAGCAGAGTCTGAATTTTGACAATCTTTCAGCAATAATGAAGCCACTCTCACTGCGGTGTCAGTGGAGACTCCATTGGGAGCCGAGATGCTCATCACATCCCAACAGTTACAAGAAGCCCCCCCAATGGGTATAAAGGCTAACTGGGAAATTTGGTCTTCTGCCTCTACCTGACAGTAATGAGACAATGCCCCCTCCTTCCCCTGCTAGAGTAATATCAGAAAAATTCAGTTAAAACAGAAGATTTAGGTAAGATATCCAAAGTCTCTCATAATATAAATAAAAAATGCCAAGCTTTTAATTGAAAATCAGTTATCATACCAAGAACCACAAAGATATGAATTATTAAAAAAGACAACTAATAGATGCCAACACAGAGATGACAGATATGGTAGAAATATCTGGCAAAGATCTTAAAGCAGCAATAATGGGGAAAAAAATTTAACAAGTAATTATGAAGACACTTGAACAAATAAAATAAATGGAAAACCTTAGCAAAGAATGTAAAAGTCTTAGCAAAGAAAGAAGATACACATAAGAGCCAGATTAAAAATTTAGTATTCAAAAATATAACAACTTAATTGAAAAGCTCAGTGGATGGGCACAAGAACAGACTAAAAGTGTCAGGGAAAGAATAAATAAGCAAACTGGAAAGAAGGACAACAGAAATTAACATATGTGATTAGACAGAAAACAGATTGAAAAAACAAAACTGAACAGAGACTTAAGGAACTATGGGAACATAATGAGAGATGTAACATTTGTATTATCAGAGTTGTGAAGGAAAAGGGTAAAGCTTGTAGGAGCTGAAAAGTTCTTAAATAAATAATGGCTGAGAACATTTTAAATTTGGCAAGAAACATAAACCAAGAGATTCATGAAGATAACCCCAAACAAGGTTATCTCAAGGAAATACAAGACAAGATACATGATAATAAAATTCGTAAACTAAATACAGAGTGCCTTTTGTAGTTGATTTCTAGTTTTATTCCACTGTGATCTGAGAAGACACATGAAATGATTTTGATTTTTCTAAATTTGCTGTGACTTGTTTTGTGGGCTAACATATGATCTATCTTAGAGGATGTCCCATGTGCTGATGAAAAGAATGTATATTCTGCTATTTGGGGGTAGAATGTTCTGTAGATGTCTGTTAGGTCCATTTGTTCTAGAGTCCTGTTTAAGTCCAGTGTTTCTTTGTTGATCTTCTGCCTCAATGATCTGCCCAGTTATGACAGTGGAGTGTTAAAGGCACCAGCAATTATTATGTTGCTGCTTATTTCTTTACTTAGATCTAGTAGTATTGGATTTCAAATCTGGAAGCTCCTATGTCAACTGCATGTATATTTAGGATTGTTATATCTTCTTGCTGAATTGCTCCATCATTATATAATGATTGCCTTTTAATTTTTTTACCATTGTTGATTTAATTTCTATTTTATCTGATATGAGAATAGCTACTCTTGATGTCTTTTGGTTTCCATTCACATGGTATATTTTTTTCCATCCGTTACCTTGGGTCTATGGGTATACTTGCAAGTTAGATGGATTTCTTGGAGACAGCAGACACTTAGGATGTGATCTGTCATCCATTCAGGCAGTCTATTTCTTTTAAGTGGAGGATTAAGACCATTTACGTTCAATGCCAGCATTGATGCGTGAGATACTGTTCTGTTTGTCATGTTTAACTATATCTAGTTGCTTTGTTTTCTCCCTTGTGTTACTGTTTTATAAACATTGTGAGCATTAATGTTTGGGTGTTTTTACATTGTTGGATATTGATTGTTCTTTTCTGTGTATAGAGTACTTTTAAGCATTTCCTGTAGGGCAGGTCTAGTGGTGACAAATCCCTTTATTGTTTGCTTGTCTGGAAAATACTTTATTTCTCCTTCATTTAAGGAACTTAGTTTTGCAGGATACAAAATTCATGGCTTTCAGTTATTCTGTTTAAAGGCTAAAAATGGAGCTGTGGTGGCTCATGCCTGTAATCATAGAACTTTAGGAGGCCAAAACAGGAGCATTGCCTGAGGCCAGGAGTTCAAGATCAGCCTGAGTAAGAGCGAGACCCCACATCTAAACAAAAATAGAAAAATTAGCTGTGTATGTTGGTGCATGCCTGTAGTCCCAGCTACTCAGGCAGCTGAGGCAGGAGGATCACCTGAGCCCAGGAAATTGAGGGTGCTGTGAGCTACAATGAGGCCACTGCACTCTAGCCCCGTTGACAGAACAAGACTTTGTGAGAGAAAGAAAGAAAGAAAGAAAGAAGGAAGGAAGGAAGGAAGGAAGGAAGAGGAAGGAAGAAAGGAAGAAAGAAAGAAAGAGAAAGAAAGAAAGAAAGAAAGAAAGAAAGAAAGAAAGAAAGAAAGAAAGAAAGAAAGAAAGAAAAAGAAAGAGAGAGAGAAAGAAAGAAAGAAGAAAAAGAAAAAGAAAAAATGGGACCTCAATCCCTTCTGGCTTGAAAGGTCTCTGCTGAGGGATCTGCTGCTAATCTTATGGGGTTTTTTTTGTAAATAACTCATTCTTTTCATCTCACATCTTGTAGGATTTTCTCCTTCACTTTGAATTTGATCAGGCTGATGACTTTCTGTCCTGGTGATGATCTATTTGCTATGAATCTTCCAGGCGTTCAATGAGCATCTTGTCTCTGGCCATCTAAACCTGTAGCAATACCAGAAAAATTTTCCTCTATTATTCTCTCAAATAGGTTTTCCATGCTCATTGCATTGTCTTCTTCTCAGTCAGGGCTAGCTGTAATTCTTATATTAGCTTGCTTTGCATAATCCCATATTTCTCACAATGATTGCTCATTCTTTTCTTTTTATACATCTTTTTACTGACTGGGTTATGTCAAAATTTTTGTCTTCAAGCTCTGAAATTGTTTCTTCTGCTTGGTCTTGTCTGTTATTAAAGCTTTCTAATGTATTTTAAAATTCCCTAAATGACTCTTTCATTTCTTTGAAAGTTCTGCTATCTCTTTTATAATATTATCTGTTTCTTTAGTGAATTTTTTATTCTTATCCTGAATTATTTTTTGTATTTCTTTGAAATAGTTTTCTACCATCTCCTCAACTCCATTCATCTTACTTGCCATCCATAATCTGAATTCTATATCTGTCATTTCAACATTCACAAATGACTTTCAAAAAGTCATTTTCTTTTTGTGGGACTTCGTTGCTGGAGAGCTATTCTAATCCTTTGAGAGTGTCAAGACAGCCTATTTCTCCATGTTGCCAGAGTTTTTATGTTGATTTCTTCTCATCTGAGGCCACTTCGCTCAGCCCAAAAGAGATAGCGGATATGGTGCACTTGTTCTCTGCTGAGATATCTGTTGCTTAGTGAAGATATGTATGGGTCCTTACGATGGTGTGCTTGGGTCTTATTCCAGAAACTTGACCAGGCAGGAGAGGGGCAGATGCACTGTGAGCCTTTAATGCCATGCTCTGCTGCATCTCCCCTGTTCCTTTGTGGTTGTCACTGGGCCACTGTGGCAGGGTTGGTCCTTGGTGCTGGGGGTGTGCACACAAGGTGGGGCTGGACAGCAGGACAGGGCATGTGCATGGGATGGAGGAGATCTGCTACATACAGCATGCATGTGTGCAGGCCTCAGCAGCCAAGGTGTCAGATGAATGGGCAGGGTGATGTCTGCTCAGGGTGAGACAAAGGGCATAGCAGGTGCATAGGACATAGGGGCCCAGCAGGCCCGGAGAGCACATAGTGGAGCAGGTTGCTGGTATGGAGTGGGCTATTGGTTCACAGCCCACATGTTGGGTAGAAGGAGACTCCTGGACAGGCACGGAGGCAAGGCAGGGCACACACAAGGTGCAGCACCCAGGGCACCTGTGCAGGGTGGCAGGGGTCCATGGTGTGCAATCTGCCTAGATCTGAAGTCTATGATCGGACTGGCTTTTGTCCCACTTGGGGCCTTTCTGGAAGTGACAGTGGCAGTGGTCCAACTGCTCTGGCAGTGGGCAGTGGGCACTGAGGGCCACAGGTGCATGCTCCACCCAGGTCCCAGGAGATGCAGTTGGGCAGGACCATCCTGGCCACTGCAGCGGGTGCTGGGCTCATGGTTTTCTGCTCTGCTCAGAGCCTCCAGTGGTGGCGGCGACTGCCACAGGGGTGCATATCACCTGCCCACAGGGCACATGTGAAAGCTGGAATTCCCCACTCCCTCCCTGCAAGGCAGGGGTAAGGAGGAGGCAGCAGAGATCTGACCCCTGGGCAAAAGTAACATTCTTGAGGTTGAGATGTTATAATGGTGCCAGCTGCAGCACCTAGGGCTCAAAAGCCACTGATCCTTTTTCTCTTGAGCAATGCAGCTGCACAGCCTCCATGCAGGTCTCTGTACCAGTCCAGAAGACTACTGCAGTGAAGGAGCCCACCCATGGCAGTATCTTCAACCGGGAAGCATGGATCCTGGGATTTTCTTCTCTGTCCTTTTTCATGTGTGGGCACCTTCTCTAATTACCTTCAGTCCTGTTGAGCATCTTGTTCCACTTCTGTCATCTTCTCTTCCCTCCCACTTACTCTCTCTAGATTCCCAGAGCTCTTGCTCGGACGATCAATCCAAAGTTGGATATGTATTTGTCACTTTCAATCCTTTCTGCGACAGCAGCATTATGCAGGCTGCTTCTAGTCTGCCATCTTGCTTTAACTCCCATATCCATAAAAGTATTGAAATGACAAAATAATAGAAATGAAGGCCAGTAGTGATTGCCAGTGATTAAAGAAGTTGTGAGTGGGAAGTGTTTGTGGCTCTCAAAGGGTAACATGAGAAATCCTTGTGGAATGTTTTGTATCTTGACTTTACCTATGTAAATATTCTTGTTGTGATATGGTACCATAATTTCATAAGAGGCTACCTTTGGGGAAACTGAGCAAAGGATACATAGAGTCTCTCTGATTTCTCACATTTGCATGTCAATTTATATTTATCTCAAAATAGAAAGTTTAATTAAACAAAAATCAGGTACATTAGAAACTTGGCATGGAATTATTTCTCCTTCTAAGTAAGGCCTTGAAACAACTGTTCACCCTCTTGTAGCTAGCTGCAACTGCTGAAAAAATCCATATCCCACCAAGTGTCAAAAAACCATCTAGCTAAGAACAAATAAAATAGAAATCAGATAAGAATCCATTTTGGGCATCAAATTCTTTGAAATTTAACTAATAAGAATAAGTGAATTTTAATTTTAATCCTTTTTGACATTTTGTATATGAAAATTTTACTTTGAATTTTAGTTTCTTTCAGGGAGATGATCATGGCTGGAGGTGAAGAAGCTATCTTATGTACTTAAATTTGAAGAGTTTTAGTCAATATTTTATTATTGGAGTGTCTTTAACAATTTTATGTTAATATTAGTGTATATCTCACTGAAAACCCTCTGATATGCTATTGTGATATGTACAGATGGACTTAGTATACGAAATAACTTTTTATATTGGTATAAAAAGTGAGCCTAGGTTGATTAATATACAACAACAATGGTTCCTGGAGAATCCTCAGTGGAGAGGTAGTGGTTACTGGCAGAACGGCCTCAGGAGAACAGGAGCAGGATCACACCTTCCCTGACATCCATACTTTCTTTCAATAAAGGATTCATGGTTAATCCCAAGGAGTTAAGAAAATGAGAAGTTGGAGAAAGGTATAGGGGACATGTCTCTTCATTGCTGAGATTTTCAACAAGGGGTAATTTTTTTTTACATACATTCTTGATGTTTCTCTGTTTTCCTTTTTATTCCTCCTCTCCTGATATAGGGTAATGCACCTGATTGGAAAATTTAGAAAAAGTAACCAGATATTGTGGGCTCAGGAACAGGAGGATTCTTTTTTTTTTTTTTTTTTTTACTCTCCATGGAAAGCATATTCCAGTACTTCCCAGTCCCTGTCCATCTGCCATACAAGGAAGACTGCTCTAGTCTATACTAGTGGGACTTCGTGAGTGAATTTGCCTAATTAGAGCATTCTGTATTAACAAACCCACTTGCCCTTTTTTCTTAAAACGGATTATCTATACTGGCCTTGATCATTAAATAAAAGTATTTTTTAAATCCCATCTGCCATTCATTTGACATATTTCTCAATTTCCTCAGAATACAGAGAGGTATTTGTCTATTGGGGTTACTTAGGCCCCAGATAAGAAACATAGGTTTAAAACACTGTATTAATTTTCTAAAGTGGTCATGACAACATACTACAGACTGAGTGGCTTAAACAACAGAAATTTATTTTCCTACACTTCTGGAAGCAAGAATTCCAAGATCAAGGTGTTGGCAGTTTGGTTTCTTCTGAGGCCTATTATCCTTGGCTTACTAATGGCTCCTTTTTTGCTGTGTCCTCATCTGGCCTTTCCTCAGTGTGTGTGCATCCCAGGTATATCTGCCTGTTTTTATAAGGACACCCGTCATATTGGATAGGGCCCCGCTCTTATGACCTCATTTAATCTTAACTGCCTCTCGAAAGGCCCTGTATCCAATTGTAATTACTTTGAGTGTTTGGGCTTCAATATATGAATTTTGTGAGAACACAATTCGGTCCATAGCAAACACCTGTTAAAAAGCAGAGTTCAGATTAGATTGTTTAAAAATAGAAAATCACATTTGAGTTGTTAATAGAAGATATACTTAAGAGTAAGAAAGTTAAAAAATAAAAAAAAACATAAAAAAGGTAATTCAACCAACACTGAAATGAATTAAATTTATAGTAATATATAGTAATTGAATATACTAATGTAGTATAAAACAAATTAGATGTTGAGACAGAAAGAAACAATAGGGATAAGGAGGAATGTGGTTTAATGATAAAATGAAAACAAACCCCCAAGTAGATATAATGATGAGTTTGTACCTAACAACATAATCTCAAAATACGCATGGGAAAATTTCTCAGAAATGCAAATAGCAATTGAACACTAATCATCGTAATAGATTTTGACTCACTTATCCCAGAAATTAATATCTAAAGCAATCAAAACATTGGCAAATACAGAAGAAAAAGTATAAGAAAGCACAATTAACACATATTACTTGGTATAGAGAACATTGAACCTACAATACATATGGAATTATAAAGGCTTAAGAACCATCAAAGCAGGTTTGAAAAAAAAAAAACAAAACAAGAGATTAAAGGGTTTGCTAGATTACCTTACTGGATACCAAAAGTTGATATATGAGACAGACAGCCTTGCAAATCGTGGAGAACAACGGAATTGTCAACAAATGGTTTGGGGACATGCTACTAGCTGTACGAAAAATGAAGCAAAATTAGACACCTATCTTATACAATACTTCCCCAAAATTCTGTCTTTATTAAAGTTCTATACATAAATATTTAAAGCCTATAGAAGAGAATATGGAGATCACATTTGTTGCATTCAGATTGGTAGATTATTTCAGAACAAACAAAAACCATAAGTATCCCTAGATAAAAACACAAACAAAAACAAGTAGGTTTACACTAAATAAATAACAAAACACAAAACACATTATGAATACAACTAATGTCAAGATATTAACCAGGAAAAGATATTTGTAAATATTTAAAAGAAAATGAAACTCTAGAATGCATATGACATGTCAATAAAATATCGATAAACTACAAATAGAAAAAAAATGTAAAGCACACAAAAAGGAAATTCACAGGTGAAGAAACATGAATAACCACTAAACATGAAAATAAACTCAATATTTCTAGCAATTAGATGAATAAACATTAAAACATTGAGATATTCACCATTGATTAGGAAAAAAATAAAAACAAACACTGAGAAAAAGAGATAGAGACAAAGATTTTATGCTGATGATGGGAGTGTAAATTGGTATAACCACTTTGGAGAGTAATTTCTCAATATTTGAAAACAATGTTGATGCACAAACCTGATATACAGTCATTCTATGTTTAGATATCTGTCCCTACAAAATTCCCATATATGGACCAGCCAATTATTTGGAGACAATTATTTATGGGTCTCTCAGGTTTCTAAAAATTTGCAAGCAAAGACCTTCATTGTTCTTCTGTTTCCACTTATCTTTTCAAGGATATTTGTAAGGTAAACAGACTTAGAAACAGACTTATTGTCTTCAGAGGGCAGGTTTGCTTACTGTCCAGTGCAATTAAAGTAATGTCTCCCTTTGGAACAAAGGTCAGGCAATTTGCTTCAAGCTTAATATAAAAAATCCTGGTTCCCAAAGCTCAGGGTTCATCGGCTCTGATGCAAATTCACTGTGTACATAGTATCCAGTTGGAAACTGGGGAGCAAGGGGAATTGGTACAAGTATGCTAATTCTCATGCTGCTTTGCTGCGCCATGAATAATAAAGCCTTTTGCCTCAGACTCAGGTGCCTTACATCTTTCTCCAGAATTTATGGAAACTATGGCAGGCTAACTTACCTTACCAATAGGGTAAAATTCCAGACTTTTAACAGTTCTTGATACCGACCTGTGCAAATTAATTGTGGCACAGTTCACAATCATAAAAACATTAGAATCATTTAAATGTACAGCAATGGGGAATGAATTTCAAAAGCTGTGGAGTATAATACAGCAATTAAACTGAGTGACATTGATATACTATGTTTCATCGTACGATTGCCATTTTTATAAGTTAAAATTAGTTGATGGTTGGCAATTTTATGTAGTTAAACCTAACATTTATATCAACACAATTAGATCTTAGAAACGCAGAATTGAATTTTAAACTTTGATTTGTGGATTAAAAAACAATGTATACAAATGTTTAAAATAAAACCATACCCTTTCTATTTTCACTGATCAAAGAACATATATTCCACTCTATTGTAGAAGGAATGACACTGACTTCAGGAAAATACTGTCTCCGGACCAAATGGGAGGATGACGAAAATAGATGAATCCCTGTGAGATTTCAACTGTTTCTATAAAATTCTAGTTTGAAAATCAATAAAGATCAGAAGTAAATATCGTACTATGCTAAGTAGTTTTTATTCTATGGTTATATCCTTGCATGGTTACTATAAAACTCCCCTGAGCTCCTCTTTAGGTATTAAGTGTCCATTCTTTCCTAATTAACACAGTTGTAAAGTACAGGGAATATACAGAGGCTCAAAATGGTGACCACAACTTGGAAAGCAGCCATCTCAAACAGGCTTTCCAAATCTCCAGAAGCAGTACCCGCTTTCTGTGCTCTCATTTTCTCAGAAGGCCTACCTCGGTTTATGGGGCACTGTATTTTTCTTCTAGAAAATGCATTATGAGTCACTCAGAGGGGTATAAGCCTACTCTAAAGTTTTCACCATGTGTCGTTAAATGTCATATAGTTCAACATCAGGAAATTTTTTTCTCATAATGAGAAATGCAAAGTCTGGGCTGGTTTCAGGTTTTTATTTCTTTCAATCCTGAGAAAACATTAATGAGTTCACATACTTTAAAAACATCTTCAGAATAAAATGACTGTGTCCTTGCTAAGCTATCGTCTCACCTACCAGCTCGATACATTTTTGGATGATTTTGTTTTGTTTTATTTTTAGTTTTTCAACGCTGTCAGTTCTCTGTATGGGTGGGTTCCACATCTGTGTATTATTCAACCAACCGTGGATTGAAAATATTTGGGGAAAAAAATGGATGCTTTTGTCTGTACTGAACATATTCAGACTTTTTTTCCCCTTGCCATTTTTCCCTAAACAATACAGTATAACAAGTTTCATATCATTTGCATCGTATTAGGTATTACAAATAATGTAGAGATGATTTAAAGTATAAGGGAGGATGTACATAGGTTATATGCAAATACTCCACCATTAGGAATACGGGACTTAAGTATCCATGGATTTTGATGTCCATGGGAGGTCCTGGAAATAATCCTCATGTATACCAAGGGGTGACTGGATATATTTTTGAAAAGGATTGGAAGTGTCTAAATAAAATAAAAGCAGAGAATTACAACTGTCTAGAGCTTGAAGGAATTTTTTTGGATTTATATTTTCATTGTATAGATAAAAATATGTAGATGTGTCTGCATAGTGGCTATGTTCACAACCTAAGCTCACTTATGACCCATTAACAATATAAATTTCAACATGCTAGGCTAGACTAAGATTCTAACTAACATTTATTGAATGTTTACTGCATGCCGGGCACTGTTTTAAGCCCTTACCTTGTGTTACCATGTTTAATCCCCACATGAATCTATGAGTTAAGCACATTTACTTTTTTGTCCATTTACAGATAAGGGTACAGAAAGATGAAGTACATTTCACACGACCACACATGTAGAAACTGGTAGAATCAGGATGTTAGCTCAACCAGTTTTATTCCAGAACTCACCCCCACTCTGCCTCACTCTAGATTAATTAAGGACTATAGAGTCCTCAAGAAATCTCTGTCTTATCACCAACTTTCAATGTTGTGGATTAATTTTATAGTCTTATTAAGCAATCAAGGAGGTAGATTTCTTTTCATTTTATGAATATTAAATATGAAGACTAGAGTGGAAGAATAACTGGAATCTTGATCCTTGGGCAAGCAGAATTATAACATTAGAAACAACATGCTTTGATTTTTAGAATCTTTTTTTTTTTTTATTTCAGCGTATTATGGGGGTACAGATGTTTAGGTTGCGTGTGTTGCCTTTACCCCTCCTCCCCCCGAGTCCGAGTTTCAAGCACGTCCATCTCTCGGATGGTGTGCATTGCACTCTTTGTGTATGCATATACCCGTCCCCTCTTCCCCCTCCCCCTCACCCCTGCCCGACATCCAATAGATGTTATTCTTATATGTACCCTTATGTGTTGATCAGTTAATACCAATTTGATGGTGAGTACATATGGTGCTTGTCTTTCCATTCTTGGGATATTTCACTTAGTAGAATGCGTTCCAGCTCTATCCAGGAGTATACAAGAGGTGCTATATCACCATTGTTTCTTAAAGCTGAATAGTACTCCGTGGTATACATATACCACATTTTATTAATCCACTCATGTATTGATGGACACTTGGGTTGTTTCCACATCTTTGCAATTGCAAATTGTGCTGCTATAAACATTCGGGTGCAGGTGTCTTTCTTATAGAGTATCATTTGTTCTTTTGGGTAGATGCCCAGTAATGAGATTGCTGGATCTAATGGTATTTCTACTTGTATCTCTTTAAGGTATCTCCATATTGCTTTCCACAGAGGTTGCACTAGTTTGCAGTCCCACCAGCAGTGTATGAGTGTTCCTATCTCTCCACATCCATGCCAATGTTTACTGTTTTGGGACTTTTTGATAAAGGCCAGTCTCACTGGAGATAAGTGATATCTCATTGTGGTTTTGATTTGCATTTCCTTGATGATTTATGAAGAAGACCCCAAAGGCAATCACAGCAACAACCAAAATAAATAAATGGGACCTGATCAAATTAAAAAGCTTCTGCACAGCCAAAGAAACTGTCACAAGAGCAAACAGACAACCTACAGAATGAGAGAAAATTTTTGCATGCTACAAATCCGATAAAGGGCTGATAACTAGAATCTACTTAGAACTCAGGAAA
>RJWJ010020051.1:7288-29666 GCA_004363605.1 Indri indri | reverse complement strand
GTTATAGGAAATATTAGGAGGACAGAAGCATTAGATTATTCCATTACAATAGAGTTTTGTTCTTCTTTGGAAAGATGGGAAATTTTTCCTTGAAGAGACAACATGTAAGTGGATCTTGAGAATGGATAGATGTTCGCCAAAAGAAGAAAGTAAGAGAGGATCAAAGGTCTGAGGAAGACTTTACTTGGAAACAAAATTAACCCAACACTCTTTTTAGATCATGAAACAGCATAGGATTTAAGAACAACATGCATAACCTCATGGAAAATGAGGATTCGATGTCATTAACCGAATGAAATGTCTACCATGAGTAGAAAATGAACCATCTGCCACCATATTTTATGTGGTTAAATGTCTATTTGAAATTTACATCCTGTCTTTCACTTTAAAAGTTAAAAAAACAGAAAGGCTCTATTTAAGAAAAACATAACCTAGAGTAAGGCCCCAAAGCAGAGGTCAGATACAAAATTAAGAATGTTATTTTCCTTTCTTTCTGTGGCAAGTGCCTATGAGCCTTCCATTAGAATAATTGAGTAATGGAAGATTTCATTGTTTATGAAAAGAGATCCCTCACAATACTGCCAGTTCCGAATTAGAAATTTTCAGATGCATGTTACATAACTGATTTGATCAAATACATTGTGAAAGAAACGTGGAAACAATAGGCAAAAGCAATTTTTAAAAAATCACCCATCAACGTTCATTTTCCTACTAGCAGTGTGTATTACAAATTTTATCGACACGTGTAACCTCGCTTCAGTTCAGTGAGAGTTGTGTGGGTGTCCATGCACTGGAGAAAATATTCCAAGAACACACAGCACTCTTCGCAATTTACATTTTCAGTATCCTGAATTTAAGCATGCTCAATGAATCTGACAGGGAGTGCTACTGAAGTCTCAACTCTAAATAAATAGTTTAAAATAAAAAGTTGTATAAATATCAGTCCGTGCCAATGATGCGGTTTGAGAGGGAGTGCTATAAACACAAAGTAAATTAAATGGGATCTACTTTTGTGGGGTAAAAGGCTACTTAGACTGGCTATTATAGAGAAAATTTTGTTGTGTGGTGCGACAGCACGTACCCATGTGGCTAACCTACAACTGGTAGAAGAAACAAATCCCACCCATACCTAGGAGTGGTGCCATAGCCAGACCACAATTCCTATGAGGGATGAACTTAATTTGCTGAAAATGAAGGCCAGGCTCTGTTGCAGCTCATTAGCTGGTTACAGACACACTGCGAGAGAAGAAAGTAGAATTTAGTCGATGTTCCAACTTCTACATGTGCAGTGAATAAAACAGACTATTGTTTTTTTGATAAAGAAGTATTGTTTTGAATGTGCAGATTGGCTAAGTAAAGCCAGCAGAATTTTTTGGCCAAATATAGTCTCTTGCTCACTCCTAAAAATCCTAGCTTTCAAATTAGGAGCTGAAGTCATTGAAAAAAAAAAAAAAAAAAAGTTTACATTCCTGCAGCCTGCTGCAGCAAAGCCAAACAAATGTTTGGCTTAAAGCTCACTTACATCTCTTTCATGAGCCTTTTCTTTAACATGGAAGTCTGAAAAATACCATTTCTTTTATCGAGTCATTTAATGCCAAGTGGTGTGTGTGTGTGTGTGTGTGTGTGTGTGTGTGTGTGTGTGTATTTATGTGAGGACACACACACTTGGTAACAGTACTATAGGGTCAGTGTAGTGGTTTTAAAGCATGTGGGTCATATTCGAATTTAAAGAAACCATGGTTTTACAGCTTCTGGCATAATTTAGGTCACAGTCACAAACTGTGATTTTTTTTTAAGCATCATTAACCACTGAATGGACAAGGAATGTGTTATTTTCAAGGAGTTTCTTTGGTGCCAGTTCAGGCAATAAAAACCTAAGGACAGGGTCAAACTGGGAGGGTAACTTAGTATGTAGTTGCCCTCCTGATGCACTTTTTTACCATAAAAATTGCATGCTTTTTGGCCTTCAGTCTCTCAGCCCAAAGTGGCTAACATGGAGTAACAGCCTCCGTTTGCTGGAGGCAGGCATCTTGGTGGCCAATTCCCGTGTTGTCGGCAGGACTGGTGCTTTGGCACCCTGAAGAGTCTATTAAGATTACAAAATTGCGGAGCTGAATATGCAGTGCTCAAGTATATTTAGGATCACAGGTAGATTCTCCTTCATAGATCAGCCAAATTTTTGCTAGACTGTGGTTGAGTTTTGTCATAATGACAACATTCATGTCAAACAATTCCCAGTTCAAGACTAGGAAATGAAATGGTTTAAAGCAGTCTCTTTATGACTCGGTGGCAACTGACAAACTGTGCCCAGACCTGAGGAAAGGGAAATGGACGGAGCCGTGTGTGTATCACTGTCCCTGCCCTGTCCTCGCTCTCTACCGGCTCTACCTGCTGCTCAGGTTACTGTGTTTGCAGGAGTAACCTGCTGCTGAAGGTAGATTTCCCAAGTGCAAATGCCTGGTGTGTTTGAGAGCGAGCATGTCCTCATAGCCACAATATGGCATGATGGGCAGCTAAGGGCCTCCTTAGACAATTCTCATTCCCTTCCCAACCTGTGGACACTAAACAAACAAATAAGTACTTTCATTCAGAGGGAAGTTGTTACATGGAAGGAATAAAATGAAGCACTTGCTATAAAATATTATTTACATACTAAATTATTTTTCAATATAACATTTGAAAAACTGATTTTTTTGGTCACATGAACAGGATCTCCAGACTCTCTCTTTGGATGTCATTGTGTGTAGTAGCATTGGCTTTAATAGAATTTTACCTGCATAGGTTTACCTGCATAGTTTACATCATCTGTATAATCATGAACACATTAGCATCAAAGGAAGAACAGAAGAAATGTGTTTACTGGACATTTTTTGAGGTATTCCAGATATCAATTCTTGTGCTTTTGATGAGTGTTTTAATACATCACAATCTACCAAAGAATGTTATTGATTTAGGGCAAAACCTCTGAGAATAAGTCTGGAGAGGCTATAAGAGGCACGCCTTTTGAGAGAATGGCTGAGGACTGCCTTCAGTTCTAAACACAGTGCCACCTCATTAATGAGATGTGCCCCAGACATGCATTTTCCAAATAAATATTTGTTAAGTACATAAACTAATGAGAATGCTTTAATTTTAACAATTTTATTAGTTTCTAAAATGTTTTATAAATGCCCTTGCCTCCATAAAAATAGGCTATAGAATGCAAATTTGATTTCTTTCGTCTTGTGTCATAATTGTGAATATGCACTATTATATTATATAACAGCTGTCCTGTTTGCCCTTGAGCTTGGCTTGCTTTCTCCTGCAGTTCCAGGTTCTACTGCTGTGCCTGTGTCTAACAGAGTTTCACATTCTCCCTTCCACTCTGTGCTAAGAGAGAAAAAGAGATCTTCCTTAACAATTTATGCTAAATAATAATCAATATGACTCTGGATGAAAGGATATATAATTGCAGTTAGGAGGAATAGTTCAAGAGACATATTGTACAGCATGGTGACTACAGTTAATGACAATATATTGTATGCTTGAAAAATACAAAGGTAGTGGATGTTAAGTGTTCCCAACACAAAAACGATAACTATGTAAAGTAATGCATTGTTAAATCAGCTAGATTTAACTATTCCACAATGTATATATGCTTCCAAACATCATGTCGTGCACAACAAATGCATAATAAATATTTTTCAAATAATTAAAAATAAATTCTCTAGAAGTTTTGCAATAGCGCTCTCTGCCAAAGAGTTTAAACTGCCAAAGCATCAGTATTCAGGTAAATAAGGAGTTATTGCAAAATAAAAGTTCTGTCTACCACTAGACTGCTTCAAAAAGTCAAAGAATACACATTGCAACTAAAATTTGTGTTGACCATCAAATGAATTTTCCCTTAAAAACATTTAAAGTTTTGAGATTAATTTATATCTTAAGCCTCCCAAATCTTACCTCTAATTTGAACACTATTTTACAGTTTACAAATAACTTCCACATAATGTACTATTCCATTTTATCTCTATAACACGAATATGTTTGACTTTTTCAGGTAACAAAGAATAGAAACATGTTCTGGTTACCTTAAGTTAGTAGAAGGCATTACAAGCATCTGTAAGGAATACAAACACCTTGAAAACAGGCCAAATGGACACTGGACATCATCAGGGATGGGAGGATTGTTCAACGCAGTATGAGTCCTCACAACCTGGTTGTCCTGTTGTCATTTCAGCAGCAGGGTCACGTGTCTGCCTTTGCTGTGGCTTTACCATTATTCTCACCTATTTTCTTATTATAGTACATTCTTAATAATATTAAAAGCTATTTGATAAAACATTTTTTAAACATTTAAAAATATTTTTAGTTTTAAAACATATTTTTTAAAATTTTTAATCAAAACAATGCATTAAGTGTTGATTTTTTAATACAGATGGGTGTGCCCAGGATGGTGTGAAGTGGCATGATCATAGTTCACTGCAACCTCAAACTCCTGGGCTCAAATGATCCTCCCACCTCAGCCTCCCGAGTAGCTGGGACTATAGGCACTTGCCACCACTAATTTTTTTCTTTTTTTAAAATTTTCTGTAGAAATGAAGTCTTGCTATATTGCCCAGGCTGGTCTTGAACTCCTGGCATCAAGTGATCCTCCTGCCTTGGCCTCCCAAAGTACTGGGATTACAAGCATGAGCCACTGCGCCCACCCTAAACATTGAAATATTTTAAACTATAAAACTGTTATAAATATTTTCAGTACTATGTGGAGGAATGTTGCACACACATAAATACACATACACAACGATTCCCAGGTGAAAGTGAATCACCTACAAGTCTTTGGGTGTGAAATGTTTCTGACAAACCACAAATAACTTTACCTATTCTACCTAAGGTTCCATACACGATTGGTTCTCAATTAAAGATACAGATGTGAGATGTTATCACTTTTATTCGGGCTAGAGAAGGAGGAACCATTTAGGTATTGACCTCAATTTTTATAGCAGAACATCAGAGTTTCTACTCTCCTTGCTGTCTTGACTACAAACCGAGTGCTCTTTTATATTATGTGCTTTCACTTTTCATAGAACAGAGACCCAAAAAATCTCACCCAGAAAATAGAATGAAAGATGGGTGAGGAGAAATTTGTCAGGAACATAAAAGTCAGTGAGAAAAATTAACGCCACAGACTCTTCAGGGGGAAGAGGGAAGGTATAACCATCATTTTACCAATTTAGCCAACCAAGTCTACATTTGTAAAGCTCCAGTCTTGGTATCTTGAAAAAAGGAACAACTCAAAAGGAAGTGTGGTGGAAATTTCCAAAATACAGAGAGTCTGTCTGGATAAAAACAGTGAAGACAGGCTTCTATATTTAATGACAGGGCCTGGGTTGCCTGTCTTCTGTGATCACTGGCTCTGTGTGGTACACTTTGGTGAGTTTATGATGGTGTAATCCCCCGATGAATGAAGCACTCCCTTCCCTTCAGTGCTGTTTATTCTTAGCTTATGCACACAAAGAGCAAGGAAAGTTGTCAACAACGCATCCAGTTTATACACTGGACACTGCTGAAAGCCAGCTGACTCAAGTGAACCAAGAAACTCTTGTATCCTGAACATCCTTCCTTCACTCATTCACACACACAAATATTTACTCTGCACCTACTATGTGCCAGGCACAACAACAGAAGGGGTTAGCTGGGGAAAAACGTACAACAGGAACATGGCAGTGGTAGGGAGGGGAGGAAAGAGGAAAAAATAGTTTGTGTTTTTATTAATAAAAGGAGAAGACTCTTTTCCCGACAACCTGTAAAAATCTGACTCTCAGTCTAATTTCTCAGTCACATTAAAAAAGTGTTCATTTCTAATTTGAACTGTAATATTCTGGAAGGATGGCCCCACGTTGGTGAGCCTTTTATTATTCCTCCTGAAATACTCAAAGTAGTTGAAAATGCATCTACACTGGTTCTCTAAAATAACTTGAACCTAAAGAATATACAGCTCCATATATTTCAAAGGCAGAGAATAATGGAGACAATAAAATGATTTGTTGCTTTTCATGAAAAAACTACAAATGTCCTAATTATAAAAACCAATTATGTGTCCATTTTGCAATTAGAAAATAAACATATTAAAGTGAATACTGTCACAGCACCTAAATTCTAATATCTTTGACGTCATAGTTGGGGAGAAGAATTGGAGAAGAATGGAAGAAAAGGTTCTTTTACTAGAATTTGCAGGAGTTATGGATCACTCTGTATCTTTAAAAATGAAGCCCTGCCCTTAGGCAAAATCAATGTAGTGGTTCTAGCCAATGGCAGACTGTTTTAATATCATTCTGTGAATTGGGACAACAGAAATATAGACTTGTTCTGAAAATGTTTTCAAGTCATGATTTCTAGAAGTCACCCCACTTATCACTATGTCAGAATATTTTTCTTCAGTCCATTAGGAGTAGGCTCTGCCTTTATGCTGCTTTCAAGGATTCCAAAGGTTCACTCACAATGTCAGACAACAATAAAATTCAGCGTAATGTGAACCACTCCATGATATTGCCTTTCCTTATTGCCTTTCAGTCACACCATTCTAAATGCAATAAAGGAGAAGTTGTTCTGAATGGAACAGATAGAGAAATGAGTATCATTCTCTGAGTTGAAAAGTCACAGACTGCAATACGCTACCAGCTGAGAGGAGAATTTCTCATATTGATGGTTGGTTATGCGTGTTTGAACATCTGAGTAACCTGAAAAGCATATAAGATTGCCTATTTCAAATCGCGATGGTTTTTATTTGGCATGCATTCCACAATGGGCAATAAAGCAGTGCCCCCACCAGCTGCAAACGTATCAATGTGTTTTGCTGGAGAGCAAACCCAAACAGCACTGTGGTCACAGGAGAGGAGAACTAGTGGCCACTTACTCTGCAGAGCAGCCCTGTGAAAATGAGGCGCTTCTTTCTACAGAGTGGCTTGACTCTCAGCAACAGGTCAGGGCTATTTGGGAGACTGTAAACCCAGGAATGCGCTCAGAGCTGCCAGTGGGGCCCCAAATGATCTTGAGCAGTTTGCATACAACCTTGGCACAGTACAGACCTGCCTCTCTGCAGGCATTAGCCCGAGGTGAGTTTCTTGACAGGAAAACAGTATCTGTGCCTTCCATGGACTTTTCAAGCAAAGCAGGAACTTGAGTATAACAGCACTGATCTTCGTAGATGACGTTAAGCGCATCCCAAACATAAAAGTCAGATTTTAAATATTCAGAGTATACGACGATTATTTTACATACTGTCATCTGTTTATGCGAAGATGAAAAGAGGGACAGCCGGACAACTCTGGCCTATAAATACCACCAACCCCAGTCATTATTTTAAGTGTTTCCTTCACCTTCCAAGAAAACACACACACACACACACACACACACACGCACACCAAGTAACATTTCAAGGGTAATTATATTTTGAAGTAACTTATCTTAAGAATATGAATGATTCTTGTCCAGCTCACATCTTGGGTAGTTTTGTGCAGAATTCCCACTAACGATCCCTTTGCCCAGTACTTAAAATAAACCCATCTATTCCCTCTCCCAGAAGGAAAACAACAGAAATCTCAATGGTTGCAGTGAAATTATCGACTGTGACACAAGTGAGTCATCTAAGCCACTGTAGGCAAAAGCTGACTTCTTTGAAAACTTGTCCTTTGTCTTCTTTCTAGGGAACCTGAATCACTGGCATCTGACTGGAAACACGCAGCTTTGCTTCACTTTATGCACCAGACACAGGCTGAAGAAGTTTTGTTTAAAGTTAACTCTTATACATAATTGACTTTCACCATACAGCTGCAGACCCACGAAAAGGAGTTTGTCCTAAAACATTAAAAAAATCTCAGTTAAGAGTTTTTACATTAGTCTCAACAGGCATTTCTTGTGACTGGTTTTTTCACACATAACTATTAATTCTGAAAAATAGCAAGGCTGACTCTGTGCACTTATTCAAAGCATACTTATAAAAATGAAAATATCCATATTTTCTTACATCTTTGACAGTTTACCTTTAATATCTAAGAAGTCACACTGACTACACCAATTTTACAGCTATTTAGTAAATGTTCATTTGTTGAAAAATAATTATGGAGATTTTATCGATGAAAATCCACCAGTCTTGTGAGTAATTTTGTACACAGTATATTCATTTATTAACATTTTCTATTTCTTTTCCATTCTACCCTAACTATTACATTTTTAGGAGATGCAATTTACAGGATTTCTATGTGTGAAGTACTTCAAATCTGATAGACTGATTTATTAAACTACATTCTTTTTATTTAAATCAATAAAAAGGCATAACAAAATATCTACTATTTATGACACATTTTGCTTCATGTCAATGAAAATAATAACTGTTTTATAAAGCTAATCCATTTTTGCTGGAATTTTCTCAATTTTTTTCTAAAAAATTCATCTTAAATATTAAATTTCCATTTTTCTGAATGTGTATTAGAAGTTGCACTGGCATTGCAGAAATTATAAGTTACTCTAACATGAAAATATATCTACTAATATTCATGGAGGTTTTTAAAATTAAGACTCTCCAGTCTGCCTAGTTCTAAGCAGTGGATTTTCTGACACAGGTTTTCAGAAATACAATAGGAAACTTTAGTGAGTGTAAGTCCCCCTTGAAGGTGTCAGTGTTTCCTATTATCTGTAAACATTCAGAAATACAATACAGAGAAAGGCAAGAAAATCTATACAATGCCATATGTTGAGCCAAAGATAATTAAATGTTAGACTCATGCCAAAAAAAAAAAAAAAATTACTAAACGGTTATTTTGGTGGGATTGGCTTCTCCCATCAGCACGGCCACCAAACTGATGACCTCAGAAAGATAAGCCACCCCCTCCACACCACTGCTCAAATGAGAAACAGAACAAACATCCTGAGACATTTTCTAAGGGAAAATCTAAAATAAAGAAGCATAAGGACCTTAGAGATCACTGATGATGGAAACACCGATTTTTGTGGAATAAAATGAGTTGGAGAAATCGTAACATTTTTGTAATTAAAAAATAATGAAATATATTCTTTCAAAAAAGTAGAGATGGCTCCAGCATGAGTCAGTAAATTAATTAAATAACTAGAGTTTAGTGATTTTTATACTTTAGATAAAATAGATAACAGATAAACTTTAGAGCTTCCAGCTCTCACTTTCAGAACCCTCTCTCTGCCTTTCGTTGTCTCTTCCAGGTCACACCTCTGCATCCTGTTTCCATATGCCTGCCTCTCACCAAGATCACTAATGAGTCCAATTAAAGCATAGTATTAACTGTAGCAGTTTAGCATGTTATTCCTGAAACAGGTATTTCCATTGAGGACTACAGTCTCTCAAGACCCCAAGGAACAAATGAATTTCAAACAGTTGACAAATAATAAGAATAATGTTTAGTTCCCAAAGGAGGTAACTTGTCCTCAGGGGTGGCTGTTTAGTCAGTATACCTGTGACAGCCCCAATGCTGGAAGTTACTGGATTTTGGAGATGATGTTTCCAACCAAGATAAATGGTAGAGTTTTGTTGGAGTTACACAATTCGCTGGGAATAGGGGAGGAGATAGTGGGAAGTACACCTTCCCTCATGAACCTACACATCTTACTACAACAATTAAGCCGTGTGTTGTAATTTTATCTAAGCAAGCAGGAATGCACATAAACGTATCTAAATTGTACTATAAGAGCTTGATGTACGACACAAGCATGGAATAGAATAATAAATTACCACTAAGTGGAAGGTGGTGACACTAGTAGTTCAAAATTCATAGTCAGGAAAGCAATGCTACACAAACTGAAGCCCCAGGCAAACCCTTCACTTGGGTGGCAGAGCAATGTAGAGCTACATACACACTCAATGCTGAAGAAGTCTGTCTGTGGAGGGTTATGACAACCAGCAAGACAAGCAAAGAAAGTCACGACATGGCATTTTTTTAGGGAAGAGTCATTTTCTGGATAAGGGAGATGGTCTCCATTGTAGTTCATAGTCGAAAGAACAATACTTTGAAAATTCTACAGTTTCTGTGGCAATCCTTGCTGCTCCCCTGGGCTTTACAAGCCATTGTCACTCTGGGGATTTCACTGGAGATTTCCAGTGAGCCAGCTACAAAATCCAGAGTTGTTAAAAGTATCACCTCAAATTTCCACAGTCAGGTTGCCCAGAATTAGTCAGCAGTGGAAAGTCTCAGATAGAAATGGCCAAGCCCCGACATCTGGTAGACCCAGTGGTCTGGCTGGGCAGGTACTGGAGGCATCTAAGGAGCAGGTACAATGAGGAGTAAGACGAAGATTGGGCACATCTGGGAGCTCCATGCAGAACTAGCGAGAGCTCCAGGCATTGAGAAACAGGAGTTTTTATATGGTGTGTGTGTATACGTGTGTCTGAGTGTCTGTGTTGTTTGGTAGTTATATACCCAAATGCTAAATTCATATATTGACCCTGCGCTTGAATTTTCATGTGTGCTCACTTCTAAAGGCCATGCTAAGGGTTTGAGAAACAGGATGGAACAAAGACCAGGAAAAGAATCTTGGGAGAAGAGAAAAGGAGAAATGTGTTAGTTGTCTGACGGCATAGAAAAGGAGGGAAGGAATGCCTGACAGGTTTGGCCCTGAAATCAGAGGTAATGCTAGACTCGGTAGAACTACCCTGAAATGTCCCACAGACAGTCTAAGCCTTTTTTGTCATCTATTTTTTAATACTAATTTCCGTGACATTCCAGAATCATATTATTAGCTGGCATTTCTTGTTTCTTTCATTTGTCTAAATCCAGAAGTGTGATGCTAAAAGCAATAATTCTAGCTCCACAAATAAAACTTCACATAAAAATGAATACATTATTTAAAGGTAAACGAATGTGGTAAGGGTTCTTGAATGTCAATGATACGCATGGAGAGTGTTTCATTTGTAGACAGATTTCTCAACATGTCTGGTACGAGAGATTCTAATGATAGGTGGGTTCTCACTAATGGTCGGAGGCTGGGGAACAGATATTGTACAAAGCTACGTCTCCTTCAAAAAGCACTTACATAGCACCCTGTCATAAGCCAGGCACTATGCAAGCTCCAAGGAATAAAAAAATGGATACGATATAATCCCCATGCTCAAATGGCTCACAGTCTAGCTTGGGAAATAAGCATATTTTCAAATACTGTGCAGTGTGATAAAGTATGAATAAATGGAAAAAATAGGAAAAAAAGCAAAGGAACTACTGATTCTTCCTTGGATGATCAGGGAGTATTCCGCCAAGGAGATGTCATTTAAGCCCTGTCTTGAAAGAGTGAATACATGTTCCTAAAGTGGATAAAACTGAATGTTTTCCCAGAATACATTCCAGCTATGGTCAGAAATGGTTGATATTTGGTAATTCATAACTTGGTGTAGCTATAAACAAGTAGCATAGAAGAGTCCGAAAAGTAGGCAGTGAGTGAAGTCTTTGTGTGCCACACTAAGGAACCTAGACTTTATCCTATAGGTGACACAGGCCATTATAGCATCTTTTCCTTTTTATCTTTTTTTTTCTTTTTTTTCTCGTTTTTTGAGACAGGGGCTAGAGTGCAGTGGTGTCACCGTAGCTCACTGCAACTTCAAACTCCTGGGCTCAAGCGATCCTCCTACCTCAGCCTTCTCAGTAGCTGGAACTACAGGCATGTGCCACCACACCCACCCAGCTAAGTTTTTGTTTGTTTGTTTTTTGTTTTTGGCTTTTTTATTTTTTTGTAGAGACAGGGTCTCATTATTGCTCACACTGGTCTCAAACTTCCAGGCTCAAGCGATCCTCCCACCTTAGCCTTTCAAAGTGCTAGGATTACAGACATGAGCCATTCCTGGCCCATTGTAGCTCCTTACTCATACTTGATAATCTTGTCAAAAGAATAAAACATACAATTTTTACATTTTTTTGATGTCATTAGTTACTCTCTACTCTCACTCCCTTTACAAGTCATTGCATATTACCACTCCCGAGAAACACAGAGGGGTCCTGGACCTCTCAGGGGATTTGGGCCCTGGAGGGAAAGACTCTCCAGTCCACAGGAGACCATTCATTTTAAACCTAATTTTATTCCCAAATTCTGGCTAGTATTTTTTAGCATAACCAAATGACATAGAAACCAACCAACCAGTAAAATATTTCCCTACTCTAGAAATATTCAGTAAAAGGGATTTCATCTTGCATACTCCAGAAAAAAATAATAAAACTTTCATGTCAGTATTTATAGCATGATTGATAACATCACTTTTGTCTCATGAAATTCTCAGTATCACGAGAAAGTTGAAAAGCAGATGAGAAGCCTTCACACCCTCCTGTAAATCCAGTCACCTTGCAAATTGGAGTTTTATGGTGTTGCAGAGTGATAGGATAATGGGATTGCAACTTTTTGAGCTACTTACATGATATATTTCTGATATTTCATAGAGGTCCATAAGGAATCACTTATCCTCACTTCTGGACATCTACTGTGTCAGGATGTAAACTCAAAATGTTTGTTGAAGAACATTATTATTACAAGTATATACTCAGAGAAAGGAATTTCTTTTTGAACTGTATATGCAAATACTAGTTTAATTTTCCTCACACTCTTTGCTATTGTCTATCAATGACTTATTTATAAATAAATTGAACCAAAGCCTTAGAAAGATGTTGGCAGTGAGAGGATCTGAGTTCTGGACAGATTATGAACTTCTGGAATTAACAACAAAATCAAAATTAAAACCAAGGCTAAGGCTAAGACCAAAACTTTATAAATCTCATAAATAATATATTATTGTCTTATTTCCAGTCTATAAGCTGTCATCAAGAGCAAAAAGCCATTATCAGTCTAACTCTGATGAAAGTTTACCAAATAAAAATTTGTGAAAATGAAAATCGGCAGCAAAAAAAAAGAGAGCACTTCCGTGTTTTTCCTGCCTGCATGCTCTTCTCTATTGATACACATTTTGCTTTTCTGTATTTACTCTGTCTCTTTTTTTATAAACTGCTCATGTTTTTTTAATCAGTTGCTTAATCAGAGGATCTGAACACTCTATGGGAAATCTCTCCTTTCTTCTCCCTTTGCTATGTAAAAATAAAGATGCTAGCTGTGACAAATATTTCACAAGGATTTTTGCTTCCTAAAATGTTAAATTGACAATGGAAATAAGACAGGAGTTAAAGGTTATCACAATTATATTGATTTTCATTTTATTTCCATTAGCAACTTTTTGTTAACTTTTCAAATTATGCATTGTTACCTTGACCCATTTTTGAGATGCCTCAATGGATCTGAAAGGCAGTAATCTGGGACTTAAAATTTGAACTTTCAATTGCTATATTTTTAGTACAACCCAAAGGTGTTCACAGGAAATCGTGAATCTCAATTAGACAATAAAGCATTGTTTTATAAAAGCAAGCACCCTTTCTAGTTCAAATCTCTTTTCATCCTTAATTTTTCCTAAAAGAAATTTTTATCTAATATTTTCACCTAATTATTTGCTCATGGCCATTGAATTTCTTTATTAGTGGGTTTTCAAATTGTGTCCCTCTGCTAGCTACAAGAATGAAAATATTTTAAAATTATGTATGCTAAATTAACATTGCAGTACAAATGTATACTTTTTAAATTATACTTTTCAGCACAAAGGTTTCAGACTCTGTACATGTCATTCCAATTCCTACAAGAAATTGCTGAGATTCAGGAATCATGAACCATGCCTAAGTTCTTGGAAACTATGTGTCTGCTATGGTGGCTGTTGGCTCCTGTGAATGGAAAAAAGTGCCACAGAGAATTTCAACCAACATGAAGCAACTGTTCCAAAGAATGTGGCTTAAGATTTTCAAAGACAAGTCAGACAGTTAATGCATGCAGCTGTACTAGAAGGTGACCAAGAACAAGAATAGATGAATCAAATAACAAATGCATTACCATGAGGCAGGTTTGAATTGCCAGAACTAACTTAAGTTTTGTATTTTTACCTGAAGAGCAACATATTTCAAAAGAAACAATTAAAAAGTGATATAGACAGAGAACAAATTTTAAAAATGAGGAGGGGTAAATAAAATGGCAAATAGACTGATGTCCAAATTCAAAGGAATTAAAGGTTATCAAGAGTTACCTTGACAACAGGAAATACCTAAATCCTATATGTTCTTTTGAGGATAGCACATATGACAATTTTAAATCACACTAAAATTCAACTACAAAATTCTTCCAGAATAAATTAGCTTCCAAAAATCAAACATTTTCAAAGAGCCTAAAAAAAAAAAAAAAAAAAGATAAGTGTGAAGTGTAGGCCTTCTGTGGAATCACCAAAATCTCTTAGCTCTTTATTCTTTTTTCTAAAAAGTTTCTGTGCTGAAATATAATTTAGAGAACATGCAGAAAATAAATTTAAGATGGGCCAAACAAGTATGAGGCTTGAAGCTCCAATGACAATTTAGAGACTATAAATGTTATTAAACTTCAACCCATCTCTTCTTGGTGAATGCAACTCATTATTTCCTAAGGAAATGAGTCTTGACCAACACCATTGTGAGTTACTCATATAAATTAAATATGCCACTTCTACAGAAAACTTTAGGTCAGCAGCAGATGTTGGTAAATTCCTACAGAAATGCATGCCCAGAGAATGTTTTTTTTAAATGGCAGAAATCTGCTAGCTATTCCTGCCTTATCTGCAACAGCTGAGCAATCTTTCAGTGCCACGCGGAGACGGAAAACTTGGCTCAGATATAGCGTGGACAAGCTTGCCTTAATCACATTGCTCTTTTACATGTGCACAAGGACATCAACATTGACAGTACAGAGTAAAGCAGCCATTTGCTGAAAACAACTGTCAACGTTGTCAAGTTTTTGGAACCTCTTATAATGTGATTTGTATGACAAATCTTGTGGCATTTTGTTTGTCAGCAACAGTAGTGAATTTCCATGTATCTGGGAAGGCAGAAGAACTGTTCAGAAGTGAATTGGTTTCTTTACACAGACTGTATTAAAGGAAAACAGTTATTAATTTTAAAATGACAGATTTCAAATAGATCTAGAATTTTCAAAGTGGAATTTCATTTCAAATAGCACACAAGTGTGTTTTCCCTCTTGGGCTCAGACCTTGAAAAATTGCAATAGTCGCTCAATTTTCCTTTGTTGCTCTCTTAAGTTTTGAAAACTCTTACAGTTAAAATATTCATATTTTCTGAGACTCAAATCTGCAGGAGTAATCAGTAAAGTGTGTTCTAAGTGACAACAGTAGGTTCGGTCCTTTCCTTAACAACCAGATGTACATCGCCATAAAGCTCATGAAATAGGTTACAATAAGTTATACCTAAGCCAGTGCACACCAGTGTTATTCAACAATGTATCTATTAAAAGAAGATTACAGAGATCTTATGGTTCATTACCTTTCAACATTATCCCTACTTATCCCTACTCTGAGCTGCGTTTTTCATGCAGTTACTCCTTAATATGCTTCGTCCAGCCATCCCCAGCCAAGGTCCTCCTCCATGTGGGTGGAATCAGCATGGACATGCTTGTATGACAGATCATGAATGCCCCCTCCGTGCACATGCCAAAATGCCCTTGGATGCCTGACACCAGCATCCTAACCCAGCCAAGAAAATCTCAGGTTCTTCACATCTACACTAGTTATGGTTCCTTTAGAAGAGATCTGTCAATGTCTAATGAGAAAATCTTTCATTTTTATGCTTCCTTTCATGTAGATCTAGTTTGAAAACTCCAGAAAAGATATTCTTTCCCTTTGTTACGATCCTTTTCCCCCTCTCCTTAAAACTATGCTTGACACAGTGTCTAGAACCACCCTTATAAATAATAGGTACTCAAAGGTTTTTTATTGACTGAATTGAAAATGATAGATAAAACTGAGACCCACTCTTATCACTGAAGGACAAATGCTCTGCTTCAAAACCCATAATACCCAGTTCTCCCTCCTTTCTTTCCTTTATTTTTCTGGAAAAATACTGGATAAGGTGCCCAGAGTAACAAGAGAAATGTAATGCAAGCAATAAATACAAGCCACATATGTAATTTAAAATTTTCTAGTAGCCACATTAAAATGTAAGTAGAAATAGGTGAAATTAATTTTAACAATATATTCTACTTAAAGTAAAAAAGTTAAGAAGTAAAAAAGGTTTTAAAAAGTTTTTTAAAGAAGTAAAAAAGTTATACTAAGCTAAGGTTAATTTATTATTGAAGAAAGAAATTTTTTATATAAACGTAGTGTCGCCTAAGTGTACAGTGTTTATAATGTCTACAGCAGTGCACCGCAATGTCCTCGGCCTTCGCATGCTCTCACCACTCACTCACCGACTCTCCCAGAACAACTTCAGTCCTGCAGCTTCATTCACAGTCAGGTGTACTATTTTTTATCTTTAATGCTGTAATTCTACTGCACCTTTTTTATGTTTAGATAAGCAAATATTTATCTTTGCACTACAATTTCCTACAATATTCAGCACAGTAACAAGCTGTGCAGGTTTATAGCCTGGAAGCAGCAGGCCGTGCCATGTAGGCTAAGTGTGGAGTAGGCCGTTCCCTCCAGGTCTGTTGAGTACGCTCTACGATGTTTGCTCAATGCTGAAATCACCTAACAAAGCATTTCTCAGAACATGCCCCTGTCGTTAGGCAATGAGTGACTGTATATGGTTGAACTTTTGATTGATGTATTTTTGGTACAAGTTAAAACAAGGAAAACGTGGATCTAGATTGGAAAACAAAGAGTTTTATGAACACAACTACCTTTTCTAGTTCGAGTCTCTTTCCATCCTTAATATTTTCTTTTTTTTTTTTTTTTTTTTTTTTTTTGAGACAGAGTCTTTCTCTATTGCCCGGGCTAGAGTGAGTGCCATGGCATCAGCCTAGCTCACAGCAACCTCAAACTCCTGGGCTCAAGCAATCCTTCTGCCTCAGCCTCCCAAGTAGCTGGGACTACAGGCATGTGCCACCATGCCCAGCTAATTTTTTCTACATATATTTTTATTTGTCCAGATCATTTCTTTCTATTTTTAGTAGAGATGGGGTCTCGCTCTTGCTCAGGCTGGTCTCGAACTCCTGACCTTGAGCGATCCTCCGGTCTTGACCTCCCAGAATGCTAGGATTACAGGTGTGAGCCACCATGCCCAGCCTATCCTTAATATTTTCTAAGAGGAATTTTTAGCCAGTGGTTTTACCTAATTACTTGCTCATGAGTAGGAAACACTGCCTCATACTCCTACTGTCCCATTTCTTTAAATTCAGAAAGCTTCTTTGCTACACAATGATTCTTACTGGATTTTCTCCTGATTATTTCAAACCCACTGCCATTGCCATTGCTTCCCTCCTTCTTCTCTTTCCTCTCTCTCTTTCCCTCTCTCTCTGTCTCTCTCTGTCTCTCTCTCTTCCCCCCTACCCTCTCAATCTCTTCACCAAATATGTTCTCAAAAGTGAAGCTCTACTACAACCACAGTCCTTTTCTTTCTCCATCCTTTCTCATGTATTCAGCTTGCCTTCAGTATCTGGCAGGCTGTAAGTGGGCTGTGGCAAAAGAGCTTAGAACTTTTTGTTTGTTTACCAACAACCACTGTCCGATACCTATAAGTATACAATTTAAAATAAATTATAAATTTAACATATAGAACAGATTGCTATAAAACATCTTGTAAATTAATCCAGCAGAGTTTAAAGTATCACCGGCGATCCAACTCATCTCCTATCCCTGCAAAACAGTAATCTCTCCGAACAGTGATCTAAATGTTGTGGGTTTTTTAAAGTGCTTCTGAATAAGATCTTAATCACCATCTCCAGTGGTGTGTCTCCATACCAGCTGCAGCCCTGCTGATTAGAGCATCGATACCAATTGATTTTTTAACACACACTTGCAATGTCTATTGTATCTTGTTGTGCATTGTATACTATTGGTATTTAGCCAAAGCTAAGAGGGGGAAAAAAAGAATTTGTGTACAGAACACATGGGTCCCAGAGAGTTTCATAATTCCCAGGAGAATATAAGAATCAGGTACTCAATGTCAGACTAAATGGTTTCTTACAGCTAATGTGTATGGTGGCCACAGTCCCAAATAATTCTCTTGTCCAGAGCCCGGGTTATTCAGCTGTATAATAACCTCTAAAGTCTCTCCTTCGAAAAGGACGCAGGATTCATGGCTTTAATTTTGCCACCGATAATATGAAAAGTACACCCATATAGTACCGAGCTAGCATTCACTCTCAGCTTCCACTATAATGAAATTCTAATTGTGTCTAAAGTTTAGGAAGGATAAAATGGTTAATCTCCATGATGACAAAAGGAAGCCAGGAAAATAAAGTGACACACTTGAATGAACTGTGAGGAAATAAAGTGCACAACATGCGATAATGCCATGACTCTGTGTTATTGCGCATTTCTGGGCTGAAAAGATATGGCTTGATGGGTAATTTGTCATGCTGTGCAATAGAGAACAACAGTAAAGAGACTTCAGACAGAAGAAAATTACACAAATAGTAGGGTGGAAAGGTATAATTGAAGATGGCAAAAGATTGAAAGAAAGACATTTAAAATTACTGTACTGACCTACTAAATGCACTTGGGCGTGGAATCCTGGCCTCACAAGAAGAGGCATTAAATGACTGCGGGCTGTGACACTACTGCGAAGTAATGCCAATCTCCTGAGCTCTTGCAGGAGAAAAACACAATGCACAGCCTGACGGAGCAGCCTCAACCTGCTTTCTTAATGAGAGAGCCTAGGCTGCTGGTGAACTTGGATAGATAAAGTTTCCTAAACTAGTTTGTTTGTTTCTTTAAATTACGAACATATTTAATTTAGTGTTTGGGGGGCTTAACTAACTCCTTAATTTTCTGAAATCAATAAATCTGCATCCTGTAAAACTGCAAAACCAGTGAAATATCTTTTTTGATGAAACCATGCAAAAGGATTTTGCTTCTCACATCTGGTTAAGTTTCTTCAGGATTGAAGTGTCTGAGAGATCAGCACGACATTGTGCAAAGCACAGTCACGACTCTGAGAACGAGGAGACACAAGCACTGTCCCACCTCTTCTGGAGGCTCATTAATCATGCACGGTTCTGGGTGAGTCCCTTAACCTCATGAAGCCCAAGTCCCCTTCTCTGCATAAGGAGAAACATGGACCAGATACTTTCTAAAGATTTGTTCAGTCCCATAATTCTACTGCAAACAGCAGAAGCTCAAAAAAACTTCACCTTCATAGAAGTTATTTCCTTTTCCTTCCCAGGCTCGTAAAACAGAGGATGTCCTAACCAAGCATACTTTGTAATGGCTCAAGGCAATCATTTACACTGTTCCCTTAAATTAGAGAAATATGTCTCCTACCTATCAAGTAAGATGATCACATAGAAAACATAAAATTCCTTGAGATATCCGTTAAGTATGAAGATATTTCCATTTCTTACATATAACTGCATAACCACAACTTATCTTTGAACAATTAATTCTTCATGACAATAAAGAACTTATTATAGGAATATGGTATTTCTTTATAGAAAGGAAAATGCTGTCCTTGACAGTGATGCTAAATAAAAAGTGAAGTGGCAACACTTTTGCAATTCTTATTATTATTGCCATCACTACATTGCCCCATAATTTCCTCCAGGAAGCAGCAATCGTAGTTTATAATCTGTGTGATGCTCCATGAACTGTTCAAAAATGTCTTCCAATGGGAAGTGTCACATATATATTAAGGGTAGGGTAAAAAACAATATAAACAATATTTATAATGAATGAAAGAGTGATTTCCCTTATTTAAATGATTTTTATAACTTAAGGAAAGTTAGGTAAGCTAAAAATGCAGTCAATCAATAAAACAATTCTATCTAGATGACATCATAAAGAACACATTAAAAGATTTTAAACTTGTAAGAGTAAATAAATTCAAAAAGAGTTTAGAAAGGCTACTTAAGACAGACTTGTGACATACTGTAGGGGAAACATTTAGATATGCCTTAGAAATCTTTAAAGGCCCACTAAACAACCATGCTGCCCCACAAAACACAAAAGGTCCCTAAAATCACAAATAGAATTTTACACTGAATTTCATCACAAGACATCATTATACTTTCTTTCATTCTTATATTCTTTATTTTCAAGTTAAACATTTCAGAGTTTCAATATTTGTTATTTTTATATTTGCAAATTATAACACTGATGATAATGAGCAGCAGGTACTATTACACAATTCTATCCAAAAATGTCTTTTCATTAATTCACTCTAGTATGTGGTCTTAATTTAAAATTTCAAGTGGAAAATGCATGGTACTGGAATCTAGCAAAATCTTTTCCCACCTCCCATGATCTGTGATTAGTATATCACACATAACAGAGCAGACATAAAGTTAATTTTTGACTAATGTCAACAAAATCACCTATTGGTTATTTAATTTAAAATTTCAGAAATCACAAAACTAGAAGAAACATCAGAAAGTCACATGAGTTGGAGCTTTATGCTTATAGGGTTAATCTTTTAAAGAATGTGGTGAGCAAAGACTCGTTCATCCAATAGGTAAGAATTTTGATGACTTTTAAGGTCTCTTCCAGCTCTGGGATTGTATGGCATATGAAAACACATAATTATGCTCAAGAAAATTCTGTTCAAACCAGCTGGTCACATCAGAGTCTAAAACTCCTCAGAATCCTCAAGACTCAGTTTTACTACCCACGTTTTATGACTATTTTATAAAAAGTCTAATCGGGGCTATGGAAGTTATTATCATTCTTACCAATGCAGGAATGAGCAGATCCAAATGCTGAGAGTTATTAAAATAATAATAAGTTGCTCATTCATTCATATATTTAATGAACATTTATTAACTATCACTATGTTCCAGGCACTGTGCTAGGCACCAGGAATAGAGGGGAGAGTTAGACAGACACGGACCCTCAGAGTCTAATGGAAACAGACAGTTGAATGAATAGCAACGAAGTGGGTGAACGTTAAGATAGGGTACGTCCACGGAACCGTGACACCATATAAAGGTTCTATTAAACCTTCTAAGTGATACAAGGTGATGGTGAGACCTAAAGAAAAAGCAAGGGTGGCTGCTTTTGTACAATGCACCCTCTCACTTCCGCGGTACCCCTTCAAGGAATCCCTCCCTGAAACTCCCACCTGCACTAGTCTGGAGTGGATGCCCCTCCTCGATGCTTACTGAACCCATGTATAGCTGCATCCACCAGTCCTGTGATTGCCTGTACAATCTAGGTCTCTTGGGCAAATAAAATCCAAGAAGAGGTTTCTTTGAAACTTCTGGGAAAGCTCTTTTAGCTCTTTTAGAAAGCCTCTGGAAAAGCCCTTTTCACTCGCTAGCCACCTTGCTACTAGCCACTGCTGAAGCTGGTCCACAGACAGGACAAATGACAGAAGGAAACAAAGCTAAAACTACTGGATTAAAATGACCCTGAAGTCCACCATACTTCTGAACTTTCAATGGAGTGAGCCAATAAATTTCTTTATTACTAAAGCCATTTGGAGTTGTATTTTCTGTTATCTGCAGGCAAAAGCAAAGTGACAAACAATATGGGTGGAAAGCATGCCTTTTTTCCTCAGCATCCAGCACACTATTTAGCACATAGTAATGGCTCAATAAATGCTTCGTAAATAAATGAACTAGTCAAAAAAAATCTGATAACAATGAAATTATAAATTTTATCCCTAAATAAAATTAAAAACACATTCAGTTTTTCAATTAGGATTTGTAAAGGCGATTTAAAACTATATTCAGGAAGTCCGACATTTGTGAAGCATTTTCTATATTGTAAATCCTGTACCAGGCTACTCCAGGCCTCCTCCTTCAGTGTCTTTCATCTCATCCCCGCTGTCCCCCTCTTGCCCACAAGGCAGTTCCTCTCATTCTCTACTGACCTGATGTCCTCATATCTCTCTGCCCACCCCACTTTCAAAACCTGTTCTCCAGAAAGAGCTGGTAAGCTTATTCACACTGAGTTCTAGTGATCTGATTTAAACAAAGTGTTATCATTTCTAGGGATGTTTGCTAAATCCAAAGATTTTAACCTCTAAATATACAACTACAGGCATCAGCAAGCAAGTAAAAGGGGCATTTGTGGAGCTGATAGCCAACTCCGTAGCCATGGAACACCAAGAGGGGATATCTCAATTCCCTGTACACAAGGGAAACTCCAGACATCGTCATCAATGGGCAGCCCAACAGCTCGACGGCTCTCGTTCCATTTTCTTAAGAGCAAATACATCCAGTAACCAGCGAACTGTGTCCACCAAGTGATAAGAAGTTCTGTCTATAGACTTTATTCCTGCAATAGGATTTAATGCCATCTGTTCCATATCCCATTTTGAACTGAGTAACTTCACAATTACAATAAGCATCTATATTAGAAATTCTCCTACCTCCAAATCCTATCAGC
>RJWJ010020050.1:0-29530 GCA_004363605.1 Indri indri | reverse complement strand
TGTCTCAGTGTCAGGGTGTGTCCCACTGTCCCCGATGACCCAGGACATCTTGTGCCTGCACAGGGACCATCCCCTGCCTGCCGCCCTGCTGCACCCAGGACTTGCCTCACGCACAGAGTCCGTAGCTATAAGGAAATCAGTGCGATTTGAATTTTTATCGGCATGAGACTGTTTTAATTTACATGTACTCAACGTACATTGCTCATGGAGCTTGTTCGTTCTCGTTCCTTCACCCACCACTGAAGTAAAGAAAAACACTCCTTGGAGAAGTTGTGTGCTGAAGTCTTCCTTGCAGAGTGACTGACACCCTGCTCAGCTTCTCTGCTCTCCACGTCCACCCTGTTCCTCACCACTCTCCACAAAGCAGCCAGAATTGTCTTTTCAAAATACAAGTAGGATTATGTTATTCCCCTGCTAAAGCCATCCTGTGGCTTCGCTTGTCCTTGGGATAAATGAAGAGTTTTCTCAGAGCCCACACGGGGCTACAGGGCCTGGCTTCCCAGCCCCTCTCCTGCCCCTCCCCCCACCACCTGCCACTGGAACCACCTGAGCTTCCTTGGGGTCTTCCCTCCAGTCAAGGCCTCTCTGCACACAGGCCTCACGCATCCTATCCCCAGATGGGACCTGCCCCTTCTCTCCTGTCTTTCTGGCCAGTGTCACAGCCTGAGAGAGGCCTCCTTCTGACCTCTGACCCTTCACCCCCCACCATAGCCAATGTAGACTAGGTCCCCTTGCGATTCTCATCCACAGCGTTTTGTACCTGTCCTTCATGGAATTTATGACAGTGTTTGATGACATAGGTCCTTGTTTGCCTAGATATCCAATGTCTGTCTCCCCCAGCAGAATGGAAGCTTCAAGTGGCCAGAGACTGTATCTATTTTGTCCACCAAGGTTCACCTAGTGCCTAGTACAGTGCCCGCCACATAGGAAGGGCTCGGTGATTATCTGTCAAGTGAATGAATGAATACAAGGACAAATGGCACAGCCTGCATTTGGCCACCCTGCTCCACCAGTGCCACCAGGAGCCCATGAAGGCACATGCCTGACTTCTCCTTCCTGAACTCAGGCCTGGGGTGTGCAGTTGCATCAGTCTCTGTCCACTTGGCCAGGAAATCTGCCCTCAACCCCACCTACAATGAGAAAGTGCAAGAAATCTGTATGTTTTGGAACAAGAAACTCCAACTTCTTAACCAGCCCCCCATGTTGTACTGTTAATGTGCTCTGACGAGAGCTACCGACATGAGAGGGGAGGCCCAGCAGCCGCCTCCCTGCCTGCATCACTGGTGAGCAGTCTGAGGGTCCTAGCAAGTGCAAAGACCCCGATGGTCACAGGACATCACTGGCAAAGTCCCTTCCAGACTCCTGGGCTCCGGACCCCAGGAAGCGTGTGCTGGGGACCAGCTCTCAGCTCCTCTCATACTCAGATCTCTCCTCCCCATGCTTTGAGCCGGTGCTTTGGATCCAGGACAGAGGGTTGTTTTCATTTTCCGAGCCATTATTCACAGTAAGCTCTGACTTCAGAATGACTTCTGAGACATAACAATTTAAGATTTAAAGCAATATTGATAGAGTCTAAATATACAATGATTTTTCCAGGTCTCCTTGTGGAAACAATGTTTCTACCATTTCCACTCTAAATATTTCATTTTTGGAAAATCAGTTCAACAAAGAAACACTAGACTCATCGTGTAAGAAGGGACGCCTGCACACAGACTCGGACAATCTGAGTATCTCTTCTCGGGGACTCCACAGGTCAATGGATGTGATCTGGTTGAGGAAGAGGGATTCTCAAAGACCACTGAAAATGCTTGGACGGCCACAAAAGGAATGAGTAGAATTTTCCAGTAACAAGAGGTAAAATAAGGCAAGAGAAGTAATTATTAAAATATGCATGGAAAAGGTGATAGGATGCGTTTTTAACAATAATGCTGTTCGGAAACAAAATTAACCTAAGCAGCATGAAATACTTTCATATGCAATAACAAAAATGAAGATTGTTGGTCTCTGGAGATCCTTAGGGCTTATTTGTCTGTGAGCAGCCTATGAAGAAAACTTTGGAAATGAATCCATCTAACAGAAAACATCTGTTTGAGCATCTCTCAATTACAATATTACAAGGGGGAAAACTTGGGACTTAGAAATACCAATCTGATATGTAAACTGGCCATTTCTGTTTTAAACATGTCATAGACTTCCTTGGCAGAAACAGCTATGATGATCTTTTGAATTTATCTCTTTGCCTCTTGGAATTCTTTAAAACATTTGTCTCCTCATCTTCTAACATGGTAAAGAAAGTAACCAGAAACATAAACAAAGAATAGTGAGACCAGGCTCAAAAACATGTCCCTATTAATATGTCATGAGAAGAGGAGGTGGACTGACATACTTGGAAAATCTTATTCATACAATGTGAGTCACTGATTTTAATTTTTCAGGTGCAGGATGCCAGGAGTGAAGCTGGGAAGCTGCATCTTCTAGCCTTGGAACCAGCCTGCAAGCCCGCATGGCCCTGCGATTGCTGCACTCTGCCACTGCTTCCCGCACAGCTGGGCTCCCAGCACACACTCACTCCGCTACCCCAGCCTCTGCAGCGCGGGTTACTTTCAACCCACTGACTCGGGCCTCTTCCTGAAGTCCTCCTGAAGTCACCCGTGGTGTCCTGATTGCCAATATGACCCATAGAGCCCTAATGCTATGAATTTCCTACCTTTGGGAATTGCCTTCTCATTTGGCAGGTGTTTTGCCTTCTTCTCCGCCCTCTTTGCAGACTCGTCATTAGCCCCTCACCCCTGAAGCAGTGGTGCTTCCCAGAGCTCTGCCTCTGTCCTCGGCTCCCTCCGGCTCCATTCCCATCCCACGCCCTCCCTCACCTTGGTTCAGGCCCTGAGCCTTCTCGCCCAGATAGCTGCACCTGTCTTCCCACTGCCCTCCCCTACCCAGCTTGCCTCCCGTCCCACTCAGTCGTCCCAAAGGGTAGATCTGCTGTGTTACCCCCTCTTCCCTGGCAACAATGCTCGAATGGTTGCTCTTGGCTCTCAACGTGAATTCCAGATTCCTCCCCTTACCCTTCCTGATCCGCACCCTGCTGGCACCTCCGTCCTCCCTCTGCTCCTGCTCCTCCTGGCAGTGCGCAGACCGCCTCGGCCTCTGCCCTGGTGTAAGCTGCTCTCTCTGCCTGGGACGGCCCTTCCCTTCAGCACCTCCCAGGTTCAACATATCCCCTTTTTCATCTCCGATATCGGATATTTGTGCGGTCTTTCATTTTTTTTTTTTTTTTTGATCAGTTTCACCCATGGTTTATCCATTTTATTCAACTTTTCCAAAAATTCAACTTTTGGCTTTATTCATGTTTTCTATTCTATTTGTGTTTTTATTTCATTATTTTCTGATCTTGTTTTTATGATTTCCTTTCTTCTCATTTCATTGCATTTATTTTGCTGTTCTCTTTCTAGTTTCTTGAGATGAACACTTAACTCATTAAGGATTTTTTAAATTCTATATCCTTTTCTAATATAGAATTTTAAAGTGAAAATTTCCCTTTAACCATGACTTTCTACATATTTTGGCAAATAGAATCTTAGTTTTTTTCTTTGACCATGGGTTATTTGGATGTATTTCTTAATTTTTAAACACAGGGTGATTTTCCGGTTATCTTTTTGTTATTGAAATGTGGTCACATTACATACGCTGTAATTTTAGTCCTTTGAAATTATTGAGACTTGCTTTGTGACCCACTATGTGGCAAATTTTTTTAATTTTTCAATATTACAAAACATGGAAAAGTAAGTATATTCTCTTGTTGTCTCTTGCTGAGTTGTATTTATGTGTATACAGTCAGTGCTCTGTATCCATGGATTCCATATCTGCAGATTCAACCAAGTACACATTGAAAATATTCAGGAAAAACATTCTGCAGATTCCAAAAACCAAAATGTGAATTTGCTGCACACTGTACTGCACTGAGTCTGTGCAGGTGAAGTGAGGAGTAGGCATTGTACTAGGTGTTGTAAGTAATCTAGAGATGATTTAAAGTATGCAGGAGAATGTGCACAGTTCGTATACAAATACTGTGCCATTTCATATAAAGTACTGGAGCATCCTTGGATTTTGATATTAGCTGGGGGTCCTAAAACCAACCCCCCATGGATACCCATGGAGGACTGTATGTGCAGTAGATCAGGTTTTCAGTCATGTCTTTCAAATATTTTATAGCCTTACAGAATTGTTTTGCCTGCTTGTTCTATGAATTACTGAGAGGTCTGTTACAGAATCCCAGCACAATGAGTTCATCCATATCTTCTTTCCATCACTTTTTGCTGCAAATATTTTGTGGTCATAGTATCAGATGCATACAAATCTTACATCACTGTATCTTCCTGATGGGTTCAATTCATAATCAGCAAAAAATGACTCTCTTTATCTCTAGCAATTTTTTTTTTTGCCTTAACATCAATTTTGTCTAATGTTAATGTAGCTTTTCCAGCTTTCTTTTGGCTACTAGTTATGTAGTACAACTTCTTTTAATCTTTTCTTTTCAAACATTTTTATTCTTGCATTTTAATTTGTGCCTTGAAAACAGAATGTCATTTGACTTTGATTTTTAATCAAATCTGAAAATCTTTGTTATTTAGCTAGAGCATTTAGTCTATTTATATTTAATATAATTACTGATATATTTGGCTTTTAATCTACTGTTTTACAATATGATTTCTATTTGTCCCACCTGCTCCATGTTCTTTTTCTCTTTTTTCTTGTGTTCTTTTGAACTGCCTATTTTTTATCATTCCATTTTTCCTCTATCTTTATTTGAAATGTTACATCTTTATTATGCTTTTAATGGTTACCTTGGCAATTACAAAATAAGTTCTTCATTTATCAAAGTCTAATGATATTTTTAAAATAAAATAATGTCCTTTGGATGGAACTGGAGGCCATTATCCTAAGTGAAGTAACTCAGGAATGGAAAATCAAATATCACATGTTCTCTCTTATAAATGGGAGCTTAACAATGGGTATGCATGTCCATGCAGAGTGGAGTAGTAGACATTGGAGACTCCAAGAGGTGGGAGGGGCAGGTTAGGGATGAAAAATTACCTTTTGAGTATCATGTACATTATTCAAGTGATGGGTACACTAAAAGCCCAGACATCACCACCACACAATATATTCATGCAACAAAATTGCACTGTACCCCCTAAATCTGTAAAAATAAAGTATAATAATAACTGGAACTTGTACCTTCTTCTTTGACAATATAAGCCTCTTAGGATACTTAAAATCCATTTCCCCCTTCAACTTAAACATTTTTGTTGTCCTATGTCAAAAGATAGATAGCCAGATAGTGCATGTGCATGCACACACACACACACACACACACACCCATCACAAGGCATTATTACTGTTTTATTAACTCAGTGTTCATTTAGACTTACTCAAATATGTATCTTTTCCTTTGTTCTTCACTTCTCCTGTATCCCTAACCTTCCATCTGGGATTATCTTCTATCTGCTTGTAGAAATCTCTTTAGTATTTCCTTTACTTCAGGTTTGCAGGGTAACAGACCCTCTCTGTTTTTATTTGTTTGAAAATGTCTTTATTTCATCTTTGTACTTGAAGGATATTTTTACTGGTAATGATGGTCTATGTTAGCAGTTATTTTTTTCAATTTATTGAAGATATTCCACCATCTTCTGACTTCTATTATTGCTCTTGGTAACTCAGCTATCTGTACAATTATTGTGACTTTTAAAAATAATCTTTCTTTTTCTGTCTGGCAGCTTTAAGGGTTTAATTGTCTATAATTTCACTATAATATATCCTTTTTGTTTATCCTGATTAGGATTTTTAAATCTACAGACTGATGCCTTTTAGAAAATTCTGCCATTATTTTATCCAGTATTGCTTATGCAACTCTTAGATTCAGCTCTTTCAGAGTCTACCATTGGACATATGTTAAAATCTTCTAATTATGTCCTTTATGTGTCTTATATTTTCTCATTGTCTTTTGCCTTTACATACTTCATTCTGTATATTTTCCTCTGAATGATCTTTCAGTTTACTAATTCTCTCTTCACCTAAATCTAACCTGCCATTTAATCTACCCATTGAATTTTTAACTGAGTCATTCATTATATTTTTGAATTCTAGAGCTCTTTCTTTGTTCTTTCTTAAATCTTCTATGTCACTTTTTATGATTTCCAATATTCTACCAAAATATTCAAGCTTACCTTTTTTCTCCTGGAAAATAGTAAATGTAATTGCTTTATAGTCTTTCCTTGATATTTCCTGTATTTGTGTTTCTGTTATTTCTAGTTTTCACTGATTCTTTCCCAGGAAATTATGTACCTTTATGTGCCTAATTTTGTTTTATTTTATTTTATTGTGTGCTTGACATTGTAGTCTTTAAAGTATTTGTAATGTAAAAGTATTTTGAAGCCACAGATGACATTATCTTTCTCAAATTTAATTTTCATTTGCTTCTACCAGGTCGTGGGGGCATTATCAATTTATTACTATTTATTCCAGTTTTATGACTTGAGATATTCTTGATCACACAGATGATCTATAACTGGGCCACTGTTCGTGGAAGAGCAGTTTTACTCTCATTTCACCCTTATCTCTAGGGCACATCTCTGCTTCATCTCAGACCAAACAAAGCATGGGAAGATTTATCTCAGTGGGCCCTGGGTTCCAACTTCATGTCTTCCATATCTCAGCAGGCCAAAAAGTGCTGCCTACTCTCTTAACCACGTGTTTCAGAGTCTCAGTTGACCATTGGTCAAAAATGCCAAACCCACCTCTCAGGATTTTCATCTTCTGAATTTTAACCCAGCAATTCCAAATTATTTTATTAGCTCTTTGCTCTTTTGAGGAATTTTTTTTAAAGTGTCATTCACATTTTTGGCAGTTATTTTCAGTGGGATGATTGGTCTGAATCACCCAACTACCATTACCAAAAGAAAAATCTTTTTGACACTTTCAAGCAACATTCTTCATCCTGACATCATTGCTATTGCCATCAGATAGTAAGTGCAGTACTGGTCTGGTGCACCGAGAGACTGTGGTCACTCGGAGAGCTAAATGCGATAATTTGTTCAATAGTGGATGAAAGTTTAGCAAAGAAGAGACATTTAGCTTCTGCCAGCCAATTTGCATCCATCTCCTGGGTCTCCTGGGTCTCCCGGGTTCCCCAGGTCTCCCTTCCTTCCCTGTGCCCCTCCATCCCTCGTCGGTGCTGATGAGACATCCCCTCTCACCCTGCCTTTGCTCCCTCTCTCTCCCCAGTGTCTTTCTGCCCTGACCTCGTAAACCAAGTCATCTCACAAATCGCTTTTGAATCGTTCTCATTTTTTCATGTTTTCCATCATAAAAAATCAAAAGTGGTTCTTTTCCTGTATAGCTACTCTTAATTTCTTTTCCTAAAAAAATATAGTCCATTTGCATTAAACCATGAGATACGTTGAAAAATGATGTAAAATGAGTGATCCATCATGTTGACATTAACTGAGAGAGCCTCCAAAGCACACAGAGAGTAAATACCACTCAGAAAGATGACTGTTTCATGTTTCAAATCATAATAATCATGTTACCCATGTACTCTTTGTTGAGGCTTAAAGTGCCAGGCTAGAGGTAATTAAGCTTTACCCTCAGTATACAAATACGTTCAGAAACCCATCATTTTGGGCTTTGCCTTTGTTTTTCTGATTCTATAACCAGGGCTGGTCCCACCGTGAGAGAGGTGACACAGCATCTCTGTTCCTCACCTCCCCACCCCCAGAGGAGCACCTGTGAGCATCGTTCTCAGAAAAGAAGCAGGTCTCAGGAAAACCTAAAAGGCCTAAAATCGGTAACATCGAGCCTATTAAACTAAAACTCAAAACAAAATTTCTACCTCCTTCCCTTTTTAGGTGTCTCCAAAAGCACCAACAGTCTTCAATCCCACAAACTGCCACAGTATTTCCTTTCCAGTGAAAACAAACATGCTTTAGCGGAGAAATCTTAGAGTTCATGGCAAACAAGAAGTCACAATACTTCCCTATAATAGAGACAATACTTGTAAATAATGAGACAAAGAAATAAATTTCAAGACTCATTAATCCCACTCCCCATAATTTCCCTCAGCACCCCCCAACACACACCAGCGCACCTCCCACCGCCTCCCCCAGGATTTGTCAGTGTCGGGCCCTCCACTCCCAGCCAGGGTGCTGTGCACCCCATCTGCTGGCCTGAGGGCCCTGCCAAGGCGCCTCCGGTGCCCACGGTGGATGGGCTGGGTGTGGGCTGAGGGCAGGTCCTCAGGGCACTGTGGGTGACACACACAAAGCTGGGGTCCTTGCAGCCCACCCCTCCACAGGGTCCCGTTGTCACCGGCCCACGCCTGTTTACCCTCATCTCTCTCCCTAGGATGCGTATTTGCCACGGGCTTGTCCTGGCCTAACCAGACACGACTCCAGAGTGAAGCAGCCGAGACCCCACAGCCCTCCTGTGTCACAGGCACGTGCAGTGGTTTGGTCCCGAGCCCTTGAGTGGGAGCTGCAGACCCCGGCTTTGAGCAGCAGGAGAAGGACACTGGGTCCCCAGATTGGAGAGTTTCAGGGCAAAGATGCGTCGGAGACATGGAATCCATGTTCCTGCTGGACAATCTCCTCGCCCAGATTATTCCGTGGAAGAGAGCCTTCCAGCTGAGTCTTGGCACCACGCTGATTAAAGCTCCCGCCATCCTAGCTCAGAACTCTGCAAGCGAGAAGTAAGGTGAGCAAAGGAGCAAAGGCTTCAAAGCCTCCTTCCGGTAACAAGGGCACCCGCTTTCCCCTGCTGGAGGACCCTGGTGCGGGGTCTGCTTGAAGAAGAGCTGTGCCTTTATGAGGCCGCCCGAGCAGTCTAGAATCCGCTCTTGGAGGCCGCCTTGGCCCCAGGCTGGAGCAGAAGGCCGGCGGCCAGTGTTCCCAGTCAGAGCGGGGCCTGCTAGAGACGTCAGGAGGGTGCCAGACTCATTAGCGTGATTCTTTTTCCTTCAGGAAAACAGACTCTCCTGGAATAACTAAGCCAGCGCGAGCTCCTGCTCCACCCACTGCGTCTGGCCAGGAGGCCGAGCCCGGTGCCCACAGCGCTCTCCTTGACCGTGACCTCATCCCCAAACACTTCAGGCTGGGTCCCTCCACCTAGCAGGAGGGATGGAAAGGAGAAGCGATGGTCCTGGCTCAGGTACCAGGCGCCTCTCCTGCCATCGTGGGCTCCCCTGACATCTGGCCTGTGCCATCCGCAGGGAGCGGCCTGGGGATGTCTTCACAACACAGTGCCCAGCCACCCCGCCCGACTTCCTGAATCCTAATCTCCACCTGGGGGTGGGGTGGCAGGGAATGGACACATCTTTCAGAAGCTCCTACATCTTCATGGCCAAGGGCCTCGGCACCATGCTCTAAAAATCGCGTGGACAGTGAGACGACCCAGCCCCACCCTCACAAAACTCGCAGCCGCTCTGATGACTGCCGTCCACACTGCCTCCCACCAAACGAGGCCTCCCCAGAAGGCTCTGGGGGATGAGGAAGGTGGCCCAGACTGGTGGGGTCTGGATGTGATGGATGAGGAGGTGCAGCCTTGAGGCCAGGCTGCCGTGGGCAATGGCGCCTCCACCCTCAGGCTCCTGTCAGGTTGGAAAAGGGACCCAGGGGGCCACTGGGGCTTCAGGCTTCTGCTCCAGGAGAAAGGCCCCAGCTAGACAGGATGTCAGGGCCCTATCCCAGTGGTCTACAGGTAGGATGAGACTTTCATTTTCAGCGAGGGCAGCAGGGAGACTTGGGATATGCGGACACTGTGGCAGGAGCTCGGGAAAAGCTTCAGGGTGACACGTCCTCCCTGTCACCCACAGCCAGGTCTTGGAGTCTCAAAGGCTGTCCACTTGGCCCAGCTCAGACCCGCCTCTCACGCCCTGTGCACTCCTCTGCACCCAGGCCTGGGTGCATGGGCACTGGGCATTGCAGGCCTCCACCCCATCTCAAAGTCGTGGAGCTTAAAATGAAACAAGGAAAACCAGGAACTGCTGAGCGCTGCCTTTCCTTGGCGCCATCTTCCCACCTGTTCTCGTCGTTATTAAAAGGCTAATCCTAGATCTCCTGCTTCTTCCAGATCTATGGCGCCTCCTCTCCTGAACCAGGAGGTCAAAGCAATCAGCATCCTAAGAAGGGAAAATCTGACTCTGCCACATGAGCAAACAAGTCTGATAACCCAGAGCCTGCACCAGGTCCCATATCCATTCGAACAGCAGCTGTCGTTTTGAGGCCTTTGAGTGCCTCGTTGACAATTCCAGCAACACCGCAAGGTAGACACGATTATTCTTCTGCCTTAGAGCAGAGGAAAGTGGAAAGTCGGAGTTCTCAGTTGTGATGATGCCTATAAAATTCCACCTCTAGGAACCACTATTCTACTCACTACTTCCATGACATCAACTTTTTTAGCTTCCACATATAAGTGAGAACATACTGTATTTGTCTTTCTGTGCCTGGCTTGTTTCACCTCACGCAACGTCCTCCCGGCTCAGCCATGTTGCTGCGAATGACAGCATCTCTTTATTTTTTAGGGTTAAATAGTATTCCATTGTGCATATATACTGCACTTTCTTTATCCAGTCATCTGCTCTGGAAATTTAGTTACTAGAGAATGGGAAGGTGGGGTGGAGATAGGGAGAGGTTGGTTAAATGACATAAAATCACAGCTAGATAGGTGGAGTGAGTTCAAGTGTCCTGTGGCACTGTAGGCCGACTACAGTTAATGACAATTTATTACACCTTTTCAAATATCTAGAAGGGAGGATTCTGAATGTTCCCAACACAAAGAAATGATAAATGTTTGAGGTGATGGATATACTAATTATCCTGATTTGATCATGGTACATTGTATGTATCAAAACATCACTATGCACCCCATAAATATGTACAACTATTCTGTGTCAGTTAAAAAAATGAAAATGATTCTAAAAATTTCACCTCATAAGATTGTTTTGAAAATTAAATAAATAGGGGAGAGGGATGAACAGGTGGAACACGGGATTTTAGGCCAGTGAAAGTATTCTGTGTGATATTGCCTTATGCATAGGTCAAAACCCATAGAACTGAACTACACAAACAGTGAACCCTAATGTGAACCTGGAACTTTAGTTAATAAGGATTTTCAATTTTGCTCATGAATGGCAACAAATGTAGAAAACTAACTAACACGAGATGTCAATCACAGGGAAAACAGGGTATGTGGGAACCCTGCACATTCTGCTTAATTTTTCTGTAAACCTAAAATTGCTCTAAAAAATAAAGTCTGTTTTTTTTTTAAATTGCATGAGATATTATGCTTAAGCCTTTGCACAGTGCCAGTCATATTAGGTAGTGTAGTTACCAGCATCTTGCCTAGAGCCTGGGATTTGAATTAGTTTTCTCTCGTAGAGCCTGATGAAGCAGCACCTCCCGGTTCAGACTTTCTAGCCAAAGCATATTTCCTTTAGTCCGCAGTCCCCAGGGCAGCCCTCCCTTCAGACGCGGCTGAAAGTATGCGCCTGTGGCAGACCCTGCCTCAGAGAAACAGACCAATAGGATATTTATGTTACGAGATTTATTTTAAGAACTTGGCTCCTGCGATTGCTGGGCTGGCAAGCAGACATCTGCAGGGCTTGCCAGCAGGCTGGAAACTCAGGTAAGAGTTGATGTTGCAGACTTTCCGCCTGAAACTTGTAGGGACGTCTGGCAGAATGGAAGCTCAGGCAGGATTTCTATGTTACAGTCTTGACGCAAAATTCCTTCCTCCCTGGAAACCTCAGTCCTTGCTCTTCAGCCCTTCAGCTGATCGAATGAGGCCCACCCCCATTATGGAGGGTCATCCTCTTTCCTTGAAGTGGACTTCCTATAGATGTTTATCACATCTGCAAAATGCCTAGAGGAGCGTTTGACCGAACAACTGGGCACCATAGTCTAGCCAAGTTGACACATAAAATTTAACCATCACAACTACTTTCCTAAACAAACAGGAAGATGGAAAAGGGTATGTTCGGAAAATGTTTGCATTTCAAATGCTCTTAAAGAGATGAACATCAGAACATTGCCATCTGACTGCCAGGCTGATGGGTGGACTCTTTTGTACCCCTCCTGGATGCCTCCGGGAAAACGGCTTCTGCCCCCTTGGGTGCCCTGCAACATCACACCACATGTGCACGGGGATTTGGGAGTGGAGGACACAGCTCCTTAGTTTAAGAACCTGCTCATTTGATGCAGAAATGCGCTTGTCTGTATTCGTTATTTTGGACACGCCTCGCAGCAACCAATCCAAGTTCTATCCTGTTCCGTCAGTTCACCTAATAGCAGAATCTCTTCCCAACCAGACACCGAGAAGCTGAAGTGCCCTCGCCTTTGAGGTGAGGACAGCGGTAGGGGTCAATCTTAGTATCATAGGGCCAGGAGCCACTAGGTGAGGACATCGTCATTCCAATGAGCACTTGATCCTGGAGTTCTCAGCTCGGATCAAGCGGAGCAAAGAAGGCCCCTCCCCTTCAGCGCCCAGCATGAACGGACCCCCAGTCTCTACAGAGACCACATGGAAAACCAAGTTCAAACACGGAGAAATAACATTAGGTCATTTTATCATGAAGTTCTTTGTACCGTGCCCGTAAGGAATGATGAGTGATTAGGAGTTGTTGGAACATGGCCTGATACACGGGTGGGATTAAGGGAGCCATCAGTGTCCAAAACTTTTGAGGACACCCAGCCAAGAAGGGACATCTTATCTATAATATAAGGCCATCCTTAGGTAGACCTCAGGACGAGCACAGAAGGAAGTCAAGAAAGATTTCTCAGGGGTTCAGACCTGATGGGGTCGTCCTACCAGCTGAGGCTGCAACCTCGGGCAGGCTGCAGTACCCCCTCCCAACACGCAGCCTCACCTCCCAGAGGAAGGCCCCAAGTGGCAGCCCCCGGAGGCCCCTCCATCAGAGCGTGGCTCTCTGAAGATCAATAGTCCTTCTTGGGCAGGTGACTGCGTGGTGTTCCTGGCCCACCGAGGGTGGGAGGTCCCCCAGGCGAGCACGCAGCCTGCTCTGGCTACAGATCCCCACCCTCCACGCAGACTGCCATGGAGGTGGCAAGAAACCTGGAAGGGGGAGCCCACTCCTTCCAAGAGTCAAAACGGGAGCTCGTGGGCCAGGTTAGCCAGAAAGGTGGACCTTGCTGAGCCTGTTTCCTCACCTACCTGCCGGCCTCAGAGTGATGTCTGGGAGGGTCAGATGACAGAAACTGCCCAAGAAGCCATGTTGGGAAGATGACATAACCTGCATAGAAGAGCTTTGAAACTCTAAATGCAGACAGCACAACTATCAGCGGACTGTTGCCTTAACCAGACAGGATCGGTTTTAGGGCAGCTGGATAATTCGTTCCCTAAAAACTAATTAATTAATTAGATCCAAACAATCCATTTAGAAGGCAAAAGTGATCTAGGCTCACAGCTCATGCGTATCTCATGCATTCTTGGTGCCATTAGCTGAAGTCTGTGACACAAACTAGCGGGCCCCTCCCCAGGGCCCCCCTCTGTATTTTTTAAGTTGCTCTCCTCTGCTAAAACAAGCACCTCTCTTCCCTGAAGAAGTGTTTAAACACTGTTACCTCCCCTCTGGCATTCTTTGTACTTGAAGGTTCATAGGTTTTTCCCATCCATTCAGAGAAGTTTCAGAAGAAAAGTAGGATAAGTTTGTGTAGCTCATCTGCCCTATTTAATTAAATATCACACTGGTACATTATAACTGATCTCTGATCTAATTATTCTGTGAATCTTTGGGGAATTTCTGCTGGTTAAAGTGGGAATGACCCTAGGAAATATTGAAGGACCAAGACAGGAACAATCTGCATTTGCTCAGCCAGGAGAAGATGGTTCCAGAATTCTCCTGTTTCAGACAACAGAGTTGAGAGGGCCTTGCCTCCAAGGCAAGGCCAGTGTTACAGCTGGGAGCTGGAGGGACTCGGGCACCTTGCATCCCTGCTAACCCTCACCATGCACGCCAAACATCCTCCCAGCCCTGCTCACATTTCCTCCACGAACACTGACGCAGACACGCGTCTTCCCGTGGGGTCCCTTTTCCTCATTCACTGATTGTTCTATTCATTCAGGTAACTTTTGCCACACGCTTCCTACATGCCGTGAGTTGTGCTGTGGATTAGAGAAACAAAAATGAAGAAGACAGGATATTTGCCATCATGGAACAAATAGTCTCTACCTGGAGGGACAGATGTTAGCACATAATGTTGTCACTGTGGGAGCATAATGGTTGGAAAGGCTGATCTACCTGGAGTGGCGGAGGAAGCCTTCAAAGAGAAAGTGGGAATAGAAACATCCTTGAAGAACGAGTCGGATTTAATCAGATGGAGAAGGCAAAGGACTAGTGGAAAGAGGCAAGGGCAGGAAATAAACAAAGACCCCTGAAAGAACCCACCCATACTAAGTCACCACACCGTGGTGTGAAATACTGCAGTTTAATGGGTAGAATCTAGGAAACAACAGAGTACCAAGGACTTAAGAAGTAGAATATCTATACGTCAATAAGTGTGATACATAGAAACAGGAAGCAATATGAATATGCTATATTCGTATATTCAGCTCTAGTTAAGAGTGTAATTAAGGGCAGAGCTCGCGAGTTTCAATACGCCTTGAGAGAATGAGGAAAGCCTGGTGCAATATTTTGAGAATACAAAGCATAGAGCTTGTAGCCGCATCTTGTACATCTTGTTACAAAGTTCCAATGGAATGTGGAGAGCGTTTATAAGTCAAACATCTCAGAGACACTTAAGGATATAAATGCTAATCAGTTTGACAAATTCTCATTCTGTATCTTGTTAAATTGAATGAAGGCTGATTTGTTTGCAGTAAATTCTTCTGTGTCAGCCATATTTTAATTCTAAAAGCCTTATTATTATCTCTTCTGGAATATAACCCTTAATCTCTAGGTTGTACTTGCTTTAAATGGTTGTTACGGAAAATTGCATTTCCTAGCTATTTTGTTTGTTTCAGAAAACTGTATTTGTCCTAAAATGTTTATTGTAGGATATTTCATTGACTCATCTAAATTATAATGTACACACCAGCATTGTGATAATTAACTCACTATCATGACCTCACTAATTTTATTCTGGAAAGTTCATCTCTATATAATTGGCTTCATTTTACCTCTGAGTCAGAAAGTATCAAGCGTTTATCTTGGCTCTCACCTTGCAGGCTGATTTGAGAAATAAACTGGACTCTGAGTAGATTCATTACTTTAAAAACAATGAAAAGTGTGTTTTCCACAACACCAATATGTAAGTTTAGATGAATAACGCCAAGGCTAGTTTCACGTGCGGCTCTGAATTTCTGAGCTTTCTTGCTGCGGCTCCTTCTGTCCACGGCACAGCCTTGCTCAGGTCTCCCTAGAGGTGCCCGGCAGATCTGCATCCGGATTCGCCCGAGGGGGCTGTTTCTGGAGCTCTGCCCTGCTCATCACCGACTGCTGGACTAGAGCAGAGAAAGATGGAAGTTCTTGGCATCGCAAGGCCACGTGCTCCAAGGGGCAGGAACCACGTCCATTGTCACCACTGTATCCCCAACACCTGCGGTGGGGCCTGGCACACAAGGTGTGCAGTGAACACTTGGTGAATGAGTGGATCTGAATGAATAAACTCATTCCAACCTTCGTTTTCTATGGCATGTGTTGAACTGTAGAATATCTCAGTTTCTTTTTTTCCATGGCACACACGACCCTGGCCTACCATGTGGAAGAAAGCATTATATAATGGAAATGCCACCTCCCTGGGGAAATGGAAACTTATACAGTCATGAAATGCCCTGGTCGTAACTAGCTATCATCCTCATTGTATTCAGAATGACACACACCTCATAGAGAAGGCACGGTTCCTTCTGACTCTTTTCCTCACTCATCGGGCCCTGCTGTGAACCAGACGCGAGGCCAAATGCGAGGGCTACACAGGAGGACAGACAAAAGCCCTCCCAGAGCTCCCACCCAGTGACTGCAGAGGTTCCCAGAACTGCAGATAGTGCCAGGTATGCCAGAATCCCCTGGAAGCCTTATTAAAAGTGAGATTCTCCATCAATGAATGCCAAAGCTAACCGGTGAATGTCATCAGGATCACAGGATACTAATATTGTCTCAAAGTCTTTCTCCACAGGATACTTATTAATTACAAAGGGTAAAATAACTTTAGAGAAATGTGGCAGAGACCACCTTGACCAAATGATCAAAGACACCATTGCCAGAAATAGACCCCATCAGCAGTAGAGGACTCCTGATTGATGCTCAGAGAGGACACATCATCACTTCTGCCATCTGATGCCCAGGGTGCATGACCTGAATCCAATCACAAGGAATTATCAGATAAACCCAAATCAAGGGACATTTTACCAACTCAGTGGCCTGTACTCTTAAAACATGCCAATGTCATGAAAATTAAACAAAGTCTCAGGAACTATTCCAGATTAATAGAGGCTAACAACACATGGCAGTGGAACATAAGATCATGGATTTATTTTTGTCTATAAAGGACATTTTTGGGCCATTGGAAAAATCTGAATAAAGTTTATAAATTAAATGATATTAATTTTAATTTCCTGATTTCGATAATTGTACTGTGCATTATAATTCCTTATTTTTAGGAAACAAGGGTATTTAAGGGCAAAGAAACATCATATCTGTAACTTTCTCTAAATGACTGAGAAAAAATTTATACACAAACATAAACATATATAAATAATATAATATATGTAAATATTTACAGTGTGACATGTGCACATGTAATGAAATATTAACATTTAGCATGTGCACAAATGTAATAAAATACTAACATTTAGTTCATCAGGGTGAGATTATTTAGGAATTCTTTGTATAACTCTTGCATATTTTCTGCGTTTTAAATTACATTAAAATTTTTAGAAACTTAAACAGAAATACCTGGGCTTTTTTCTGGAAAATTCTGATTCAGTAGACCTGAATGTTAATGACAGCACAATTTACAATTGCAAAGATGTGGAATCAACCGAAGGGCCCATCAGTTGATGAGTTGATAACAAAAATGTGGCGTGTGTGTGTATATATATGTATATACCATGAAGTATTACTCAGCCATAAAAAATAATGAAATAATGCCTTTTGCAGCAACTTGGATGGAGCTGGAGAACATTATCCTAAGCAAAGCATCCCAGAAATGGAAAAACAAACATCACATGTTCTCACTAATAAGTGGGAGCTAAACAATGGTATACGTGGTCATATAGCGGCATAAAGGATGTTGGAAACCAGGATGGATGGAGGATAGGGAGTGAGGCCAAGGCAAGAAGATTGCTTGAGCTCAGGATTTCGAGACCAGCCTGAACAAGAGTGAGACCCCATCTCTACTAAAAATAGAAAAATTAGCCAGGCACAGTGGTGTGTGCTTATAGTCCCGGCTACTCGGAAGGCTGAGGCAGGAGGATCCCTTGAACCCAGGAGTTGGAGGTTGCAGTGAGCTACCATGATGCCACTGCACTCTAGCCCAGGGTGACAAGAGTGAGACTCTGTCTCAAAAAAAAAGAAAATGTACTTATCAGGTACAATGCACACTACTCTGGTGATGGGCACACTAGGCCCTGACTTCAGCATTATTCAATTCACCTGTAATAAAAACACTTGTGCCCCCTTAATACTTTGAAATAAAAATAAATAAATAAATTAATTAAATAGTAGAAAACACACACCAAAAAAATAAATATCTCTAATCTTATGTAGAATTAGAAAACTCAAAATTAAAATTAAAATGATAAACTGTAGAAACAAATGTCAAATACGTCAGTGGGACAAAACAGACTGTCTGGACTGAAACACTGTATATTAAAACTTGAGGGATATAGCCAAAATAGTACTCAATACACTTGTTTTAGCATCTATTCCTAAACAACAATAAAAACAAATAAATTAGCTAAGCAATCAACTTGAGAAGCTAGAAAGAGAATTAAATTATAAACCTAAAAGTAATAAAAGCATTCACTAATGATGGAAGAAGAAATTAATGAAATATAAGCACCACCAACAATAACAACCAAAAGCAGCAAAAATAATTTGTAAATATATAATTCTGGAACTTGTGAAGGTGTGGGGGAAAGCTTTCCCATAGATTTTATAATCCCCAAATCTGAAAGCCTAAATACATATAAATGTTCAGTGACAAGAGAATTCTGAAATTGTGGTTACTCTATATTATAAAATTATATTCAACATTTAAAAATAATGAGATAATTCTATAGGTACCATTAAATACTATAGACTAGGTTTCCTAACCTCATGCATGAGCAAACCAACTTCAGGATTGTTGCCATATTCACAAACTCATTTTACTATTTTCTTAATATTTTTCTTTAAATCAACTTACCCTAAAGGAAAAAAAACAAAAAATAGAACTACCATACAATCCAGCAATCTGCTGTACTGCATATTTATCCAAAGGGAAAGAAATCGGCATATCAAGGGATATCTGCATCTTATGTTTATTGCAGCACTATTCACAATAGCCAAGATAAAGAATCAACCTAAGTGTCCGTCAAAGGCTGAATGGATAAAGCAGATGTGGTATATATACACAACGGAACACTATCTGGCCATGAAAAAGAATGAAGTCATATCATTTGCAACAACATGGATGGAAGCGGAGGTCATTATGTTAAGTGAAATAAACCAGGTACAGAAAGACAAATATCACATGTTCTCACTCACATATGGGACCTAAAAACGTTGACTTCGTGCAGGTAGAGAGCAGAACGACTGATACCAGAGGCTGGGGAGGGTGTGTGTTGGGGCAGGAAATGAAGAGAGGTTGGTTAATGGGTACAAACATACAGTTAGATAGGAGGCGTAAGTTCTAGTGTTCGATAGCTCAGTAGGGTGACTATAGTTAACAATAATTTATTCTGTATTTCAAAAGAGCTACAAGAGGAAATTTGAAATGTTCCCAACACAATGAAGTGATAACTGTTTGAGGTAATGGATATGCTAATTACCCTGACTTGATCCTTACACATTGTGTGCATATATCAAAATATCACATGTACTCCATAAATATATATAATTATTATGTATCGATAAAAAAGAAAAATAATTTTAAAAAGAAAATAAATATTATTAATATACTAAGGCCTCCAACGTAAAAAGTAAGCCACATGCAGTAACAGATGGGTAAAGTCAAAGGCAACTCTAAATTCAAGGTTTCCAAGCCCTCTGGAGGCACAATTGTGGAGAGGGAAAAAGAGGTAGCATTGGAAACGTCTTCCTCATTTTGATCCTAGATTTCACTCATTAGCTTTTTACCAAACCCATGTGGTTCCTGAAAGACTGTATAGCTATAAAGTTGAAGTTTTGTTTTAATTATTTGCAAGTAGGAAAAGGTTAAAATGTACAAATTCTGGGTGTTTGAGGTTTTTCTCGTTGCTGGCATTGTTATTGTTGTGGTGTGGTTTGGTTCATTTGTTTATTTTAGAGGAAATAAATTTACAAACCATAGATTTATAGCTAGATGATTTTCTCCAAGCAATCAGCAAGCACCTAGAATCCAGTTTTGAGGAACTTCGATTAAATTTGCATTCAAAAGTTTAGTGTGAGTCTAAAACTCAAGAAACCTAAAACAACCAGAGTATCAAATAAAGCTGAAGGCTGATGATCTTTAACCATCATCTATTGGCTTCATCTCTGCATGTATATTTTCTAATTCCACGATTCCAGTCGTTCTTTGACAATCCACAATTTCACCAGCGTCTTCAGGACATTTCAGAGATCCAGGTTTATGGAGTCACAAAGGCACGAGATCCATCCTGCCTGTCATTTTCCCTCCCTGCAAGGAAGAATCAAATCTGATCTTGTTAAAAGAAACATTCTTGGACAGAATCATCGCTCCTCTTTCCTAGGAAGAAGTTATGAGAATGTCTGGTTAACTTCTTCACCTGTACTCTCCCCAGCAGCCACTCCCCTCCACTTTAGTGGTTGGGGTTCACTGAGCTCCTCGGATCTGTGGGTTTGCAGTTTTTACCAAATTTGCGAAGGTCCTGCCCATTACTCCATTAATTCTTCAACTATTTTTTTGTCTTCCCTTCCCTCTCCTTCAGGAAACGCCAAATGCAAGACCAAACTTTAGGTATGCGAGGCCACATAAAGTTGTCCCGCACTCACTGATGTACTGTTCATTTCTTTGCCAGACCTTTTCTTTCCGTGTTTCACTTTGCTGTCTTCGAGTTCATGAATCTTTTCTTCCACAGTGTCTAATCTGCTGTTAATCCCGTCCAGTGAACTTTTCATCTCAGACACTGATTTTTTCCATCTTTAGAGGTTCAGTTTGGGTCTTTTGTATATGTTCCATGTCTCTACTTGATATGATTAAGTTTCTCTCTACTGTCTTAAACATAAGGGATACAGTTATAACTATTTTAATGTCCGTGTCCACTATTGAAGTATATCATTTTGTCATTTCCAGTTCTCTTTCTATTGATTTTCTTCTCACTGTGAGTCATATTTTCCTGCTTCTTTGTAGACCTTATAATTTTGTATGGTTAACAAATACTGTGAATTTTGTCTTGAGTGCTAGATATTATTGAATTCCTATAAATATCCCTTTTTTTTTTTTTGAGACAGAGTCTCACTCCATTGCCCTGGGTAGAGTGCAGTGGCGTCATCATAGCTCACTGTAACCTCAACTCCTGGGCTCTAGTGATCCTCCTGCCTCAGCCTCCTGAGTAGCTGGGACTATAGGTGCGTGCCACCATGCCTGGCCAATTTTTTCTATTTTTAGTAGAGATGGGGTCTTGCTCTTGCTCAGGCTGATCTTGAACTCCTTACCTCAAGCAATCCTCCCACCTCAGCCTCCCAGAGTGCTCCTGTAAATATTCTTGATTTTTGTTTTGGAATGCAGTGACATTACTTTGAAATAGTTTGATCATTTTGAGGCTTGCATCTAAGACTTCCCAAGAGGGACCACAGAAGCCTTTAGTCTGGGCTAATTTTCCTCCACCACCGAGTCAAAGCTCTCATGCTCCATAAATTATAAGGCTTTTCCTGTCTGGCTGGTGTGAAAACAAACTATTGCTGCCCCTGCGTGAACTCTGGCAATTGCTCCTTCCTTTCCGGTGGTTTCCTCAGCCTCCAGGAATTATTTAATGCCTCACCTACATGTGCTTTCAATGACTCAGCCAAATTCTTCAAGGGGACCCTCTTCAGATCTCTGGAGTTTCTCTCTATGCAGCTTTTTCATTTCTGGTCATTTTCCCTTCAAACTCCAGCCACCTTGGCCCCCCAGGAATCTACACTCCATCTCCTAAAGTCAGGGAGCCCACCAGCCCCTCCTGGGCTCCCCTCCCTGCGCTCCCTCAAGGCAGGAAGCTGGGGTAAGCCCAGGACTTGCTCATGTGTTTCCCCTCCCTCGGGGATCCCTTGGAGACTGTGTCACGACTTGGCGTCCAATGTCTAAACACCACCATTTTAGATACTTTGTCTGGTTTGTTAGTTGCTTTTGGGAGGAAAGTAAATCTAGTCCTTGTTACTCTGTCTTGGCTGGAAGTTAATACACACTGTCAAACATCAGTGTGTAGAAGCTTTTGCAGACCCTCAGCAGGTTTTCCAAGTTTAGATAGTTTGAGGTTCGCTTTTGATTTTGTGTTTTCACAAAAAAAGGTAAAATCACGAGCTCTAGTTCTCACATGGGGGACGAGCTCCGTGTCCTCAGATGAGCTCCAGAGCTGTCCCCTCCCCTCCCCTGGCCTGCTCTGGAGGTTCCTGTCATCGCACTCTCTTCCATGCTGTCCTCCGAGCTAAGAGTTACTGCGTACACCCACCGGCTACGACAGCACACGAAGGTGCAGTATTTGGGGCTCAGGCTCAGAAACGGTTTCTGCCCTCCCAGGTCCACGACCCAGGGCCTGGGCAGAGGGTGCTGCGAGAGCTGACTCTGCTTTTCCTCCCAGCTGCGTGTTCAGCAACACCATGCGGCCCGTCGAAAGCAGCCTGGTGGGGGCGTTCAGACCACTGAATTCAGCAAATGCTACCAGTCTAGAAGCCATGTGCCCGCACATCACTACTTATGACCAAAATATGAATTTTTAATAAGCAATATATGTTTCCCTGGGGAAATGAAGAGGAACTAATTTTTCTGAGCACCTACACTGCACCAGATAGAGTGCTGGGCACTTTAGACGCGAGTGTGGTCAGACTTTCCGTTTATTCTTGTCTTACTTTCCCCAGCACAGTAATGGTAAGATTCTGTTTTTGTGTCTCCTACGTAGGTACCAGAGGGTAGCTTAAGATGTCTACTTACCAGATCGTACTAGGAAGAGCACAGAGAGCAAGAAATGGCCAAACTTTGGGAAAATGTGGCCACTATCAGCCTGAGAAGTGGTTCAGAAGGCTGCCTTCTTATTGCAGCCAATGTCCCCATGCTAACCCCACACCTCCCATCGACTGCTGAGGAGGAACAAGAGTTTGCAGAAACATCACTGAATTAAGGTGACGTCAGACTGCCTGGATTTGAACCCTGCCATAATCACTAACAAGCTACGTGACTGTGAGCAACAAACAAAGACATAAAAATAGTCACCGCTCAGAAGATAACAGTACACCTGAAACCTTAATGCCAAAGTACCATGCACTGGGGAACACTGTTCACGAAATTCTGTGTCCAAACTTGATACCTACCCCACCCTGTAGGGGACACATCACTTGTTCCCAGCCAGCAAAGTGAGCCACGGCACACATGGGCCCGTGCCTGGCTCTGATCTCCAAGAGTACTGCAGGGCTGAAGACCTGTCCTCCCCCAGGCTATGACTCCTACCTGGGGGTCCACCTGGGCTTAGAATAGGAGAGGAGAGGTGACAGAAGGTTTAAATGTGGCTGTTCTTAGACCACCCCAGCCCATCTATCTTCATTCCCTGCCGGCGTCTCCTGCCCAACTTTGTCGTAGTTATTTAGGGTCCACGTATCCCACCCAGACATACCCTCACCACCTGTTTGTGCCTTCTTCCCTCATGGCCCTGCCTCTGCTGTCAGCCACCAAATCTGATCTAGAGACCATGCGTGCATTTTACTGAGAGTGATGTGGAAAAAAGGGCATCCCAAAAATGGGTGACTAATGGCATAAATGTCAGGCTCTTGGTAGAACCATGCTCGGGAAAGTTGGTATGCAGATGGAACCTGTGCTGCCTGTCAAATCCCAGCAAGAATCAACGTCCACCTCCCCCAAGGGCCTGGGTAAGCCAGCCCCTGTGGTGTGGTCATGCTGCCCTGTCCCCTGCTACAGAGAGGGCAGGAATTGGACTGCAAGGGTTGTGTATCTGTTTGTGATGACTCATGGATGAGAGCTCTGTCACGCTCTTCAGAATACACAGAGGTCAGAGCTCATGCCACGTGAATGGCGAGGCTGGGCCGCTGTCATGGCCAACAGACGCTGAGCCAGGGCAATGGGACCCCGCACTCACCTACGAGATCACACACGCCCTGCCGCCGATATTTTCCCAGTGATCTGTGGGGTAAACATGCTGCAAGTGTGTATATGTGTGTGTGTGTGTGTGTGTACACAAGCGTGTACACCAGGAATCCTTTGACCCAAAACATCACTAGGTACTTGGCTCATACCAAGAAAGAGAGAGCAGTCTTACCAAGTGCCTTGCCTTGGGCCCCAAACTCTGGTTCACAAGTCACTGAACAAAATAGAAAAAACTGGAGTCTTGCCAACCCCAGAAGGACTCTGGCTCCATCTATATAAAGTATGACTCGAAGACCATTAGAATCTCCAATTGTTAGAATGGCAGGCTGTTTCTGAAAGAACCTGGCCTCAAACCTCACCAATTTTTATAAACAGATAGAGCCGTTCTGGAAATTAATAAATTTCTCAGTCGTGGAGTTGAGTGGAAGATGAATGTTCTAAGATCAACCCTGCCCAATATGATCTCAAGTGGAGCTTACTGGAAAAAAATAAGCTAGCCATAGATGAGCTAAAACGATGTTTTCTTTGTCCTAAACAACAACAAAAAACATGATTGTTTTTGAATTTGGGTATCACAGTCTGTGTAGTAACTTCCACTGTTTAGTCCTCAGGGTGAGTGATTCGAGTTCCATGAGGTCGATTTACGGCCAGTGATGACGAACCATGGAAGAGGACAACGGTTGTCTCAAGAAGAAAGAGAAGAAACACAATGTTCCGTGAGGACGTGATTTCCCTGGGGAAAGGGAGCGTGGTAGCATGACGGGGAGTGGCTGCTTCCCCACGAGCAGGCGCTTCTTTTGGAGACCAGAGGAACAGCACGAGCAGGTCCCAGCACCCTGAGCCGTGGGAAGGGGTGGGAGATGCGGGCACCTGCCCAGGGCCTGGGAGGTCAAGAAGCCAAAGCCTCGTGCTGCCGGGGATGGGGACGGTGCAGCCACCAGGGTGTTCCCTGCACCTCTGTGCCCTCATCCTCGTTCCTAACAGCCCCCGACGCAGGCAAAGAGCAAAGCAGCCAGCACAAAAGCTGGCTACGACGCCTGGGTTAGAAGCTTCACTGAGAAAACCACAGCTGGTGACGTACGCCTTGCAGGAAATGCAGGGAATAAGGTCTTGACAGGAGCCAGCGGAAGGACAGGGTGAAATGGCCCAGTCTGGAGGGACCTCCGCTGTGCCCAGTGAGGATTGGGGACTCCGCGTTTGTGCATGACCTGACCCTCAGGGCCTTGCGGGCCAGCAGTGAAAAGATGGCTCCTCTCGGACACACGCCCCAAAGCCCTGCGTGAAGTCATTGCTGTGAGCTATTATTCTAGGTTTCAAAGGAAAAATCCCTTCTCCAGAGTGGGAATCCTTGCCAAATTGCTTAGTTACCAAGTGTGTGTTTGCAATTATGTTTACAAACTCAGTCCATCCCTTTCCCTGTTTTAATCACCGCAAACCGTCTTGGTTTATTTCCCGGGCCCTGGCTTTGAAATCGGGCTGGAGAGGCTGACTTGGGACCCACTCCTGCTGAGACTGTGCTGTGCGGGCTGCACCCCATCACCCCACATGTGAGCTCCCTCCAGCGGCGCTGCCCTCTCCCCGTCCCTCCCTCTCTCCCAGACTGTCGCTGAGCAGGGCTGGGTGCCAGACACTGCTGTGCGTTTGGAGACACCAAGACAACATGTAGTAAGCTCAGGTCCAATGCCTTTACACACCTGAGTTTATTTAATCCTCACAGTAACCCTATAGAGAAGATAGTAATACTCCCATTCTACGGAAGAGCAAATAGAGGCACGGAGCGCTTCACTTAAGGTGACCAGTGTCACACTGATGCTAAATGCTGGAGCTGAGATTTGAACCCAGGACTCCTCGTCCCCGAGCTGGTGCTCCCGACCACCGCATTGCGATCAGACCTCTCAGTCCAGGAGCCAACCAGCTGGGTCACAAGCTCAGAGCAGCACGCGGCTAACAAGAGGATGGTGGAAACCACGGGGCACAGAGAGCGTCCGACTTTACCTGGGGTCCTCTGTGATGAGCAAACCATGTCCCCAGTTTGTCTCACTGGCCCGTGAGCCTCCAGCACCCTCACGGCCAGGTCTCACAGGTGCCAGGGGCTCAAGAGCAACTCTGGGCATGCAGTTGTGAATGAATAGAGAGTGGTCCTGTGTGGCGAGGGCGTGAGTGACGTGGTCGCTGCTGTCCGAGTAGGTTCTGCACCCACACAGCTCCCTTCCCGCCTCAGGGCCAGGACTCGCTGGGGAGCAAAGGTGCCTGGTGGGGGGCGTTCAGGCTCCCTTAGCAGCCGGCGCTCCCTCCCCCAGCACTGCTGTGGACGTTTGCTCTGGGCTTGCTCTCGCCCCCCAAGAACCCCTCGGCTACAGCACCTGCTGCTGGGGACACACAAGGGAATCAGCACATGTCCGTCAGCACCTGCTGGGCCCAGGCTCCAGCCCAGGCCCTGGCAACGCTGCAGTGAGGAAAACAGGGGGAAAAGCTGCCCCCAAGGAGATGGTGCAGGACAGTAATAAACAAAATAAATAAGTGAAACACACCCCTTGCTCGCTAACTCCGAGCCCAGGTCCTAGGCTGAGAGAGCAAGAGCTGTGTGGGGTGCTGGTGGCAAACACATGCAGAGACGCAGAGAGACGTCAGGGGAGTGCGGGGTGCTGCGAGGGCTTGATTTTAAATCGTCTGCAAAACTGTCACTGAGAAGGGGACGCTTGTGTAAAGGAGGGAGTGAGCCATGCAGGTAGCTAGGGAAGAGCATTCTAGACAGAGGGAAGAGCAAGTGCAAAGGCCCTTCGGTGGGAATGTGCCAGACAGAACAAATACTCTAAGGATGCTGGAGGGCCCTACAACTTTCTCCCGTGGGCAACATATCCTGGAATTTGAGCAGCAGGAGCTGCTTTGCAATCAGACAGAACTGGGTCTAAAGTCTTGCTTTCCCAGGTACCAACCATGCAAACTTGAACAAATTCCTTAATCTTCCAGAGGCCTTTCCCAGCCTGCCAGATGGGAAGCTACGGTGTAGAAGGTCAGCCCCACAGAGTTGAGACAAAACAAATGGCAGTTACACAAATGATCAGGGAAAAGAAGAATCTCACCTTCTCCTGCACAACCTTTCCCAGGGTGGCACGGTAGAGGCAGGATCCTAGCAGAGCACCTGCCTCCCCTGCCTGTTCTGCTGTCACCCCCCGGGCAAGAACTGCCTGGGCCACTAGCAATGACAAGAACATCGTCTCGCACCAGGAAAGGATTTGCGGGCCCCAAGGCCGTCTCACATACACTGCCTCCTTGGCGCATCTCAGCAGCCTTCCAGGGTGGGTAGAGGAATACCGTTCCCACCCTACTTAACATGTAAAGCACAGGCAATGGGGAGAAGTGAAGTGGCTTAGCCAGGGGTGGGGCTCCTCAGGGTGGCAGGGCTCCAACAAAAAGGGTGGAGAGCATACAAAACACAAATAAACTGAAATAAACTCTTTCCTAATTTAACTGGAGGCTGCACTCCCTGTGGTCAACTGAGCCTCTTCTAATGTTGTTAGCTTATCTTGTTTTAATCTCACTTAATAGTTTGTTTTTGGACTGCCCAGGGCTGTGCAATTCTATCCATAGCATTGTGGAATCACAGAATTTCCAAGTAGGAAAGGATGTTGGAGATCACTCAGGACAACTCCCCCATTTTACAGATGACAACACTGAGGCCAGGAGGTCTGATGACAGTTCAAGGTCAATCTTCTATCAGTGTAGAGTGGGAATTAAAATACTGCTGTTGTCTTGCAGTCCACATTACCTTCTACTTCCCAAAGACTCAGGAAGCTCTGACCTAATATCATTGCTATTTTTGTACTAAACATAATATGCACCAAATACAAATTTCTAAAAATCGTATATGTGGGTCAATAGTTGTAATCAAACATCCCATTCTCCTCCGCCTACTCTATTTGCTCCTGTGACTCATTCACCCTTGGATATTTTTTACTGCCTTTTATTCTCGTGCCACCATAAAAGAACCCCGTCTACTTCTAAATGTGTCTTCTGTCTTTGACAGCGCCTAATGCTGGCATCCTCTGACAGTCCACAGTGCCACCTCCGGACAGCAGCGCACACCAGGAGGCCATGTGGCATCCACTTGTATAGTTATTTGAAGGAAGAGCTGAGTTGAAAGGAGAAAAATCAGGATTACACATTCTTTATTAGCCTTCCTGGTTCGTTTACTAAGAATAACATTTAAATAAAGTCTTCCAGGTTAGGAGGTTGATCGTGACTGAGCCCTTGGCGTCGCCTTTTTGAAGGTCCCTCTTCCAGCACTCACAGATGTATCCAATTTTCTGCCTCAGTGACTAATCATATGTAATATGGTAAAGCAAGCACAGCCCAACTAAAGAGAGATCTGAGGATGTGAACATCTAGAATCTTCCTTTGTTTCACCCCACTGCCAACAACTCCAGGGGAGTGGGTCCAGTCACTGTGGCTCCTTCATTAAGGAGGACAGAAAGAACACGTCTCCCTTCGTAAGCAGTGCTGCAGGAACAAGCCAGGCATGGTTTTTAATGATTCTTAAGTACTCAACAGCCGTGTCATTTTACTTGTTCTGAAAACTCGAAGAAAGAGCAATGAACTCAGCGAAGAGAGTGAAGATGCAGGGAGGCGAAGGGGGTTCAAGAGAGGCTTCCGGAAGGAGCTGCGCAGGCGCTAGCCAGGCAAAGAGGGGCTGGGGCACACCCGGGGTTAGGGGACTACACGTGGTCTGGGAGCTGGAGCACAGCGCGAGAAGCTGGGGTGAGGGAGATGAGGCCGGGGGCAGGCGCAGGCTGGGCCAGGCAGGACTTTACCTCCCAGGCTGAGCCACCTGAGCCCGCCGGGCAGCAGGCCTTAACCCCGGGCCCAGAAAGAGAATTCTCCCAATCCCTTGTGATGGTCTTCAAAATGTGTGTATATTTTTCATCAACTTTTCAAAGATGCATGTGACCCCCAAAAGTTTTAAAATCACCTGCCAGAGAGGACGGGAAGCCACTGTTCTTCAGACTGGGCTCTCTGGTGGCAGTGCGGGGAACAGACCCCAGGGCAGAAAGGCTGGCGGCGGGACACCGGTGAGGAGAACAAGGAGGGGAGGCAGCCAAGGGCGGGGGAGCGGCAGGGCAGGAGGGCAGCGGGCGGCCCGAGCAGGTAGCAGGTGCGGGGCTGCAGCCAGAGGTGGGAAGTGGGAGAAAGAGAAGAATCTGGCCCGATCCCCTGCATTTCTAACTTTGGGGGAGGGGCATGTGATGGAGCTGCCCGATGCGGGGGTGTCACAGGGGAGCAGTAGCAGCGTCCTGCAGGAAAGATGCTCAGAAATGGTTACAAGTGTGTCCAACGCTTGCAGGGTGGCGAGGGATGTAGCTAGAAATGGCCATTGGCATTGTGGGAACTCTGGCATTTTAGAACCAGATAGAGCTCGAAAGCAAAGCTGTCCAAGCCCTTCGATGGGTGGATAGGTGCAGCTAAGGTGCAGTGAGGACCTGGGAGGCCTCAATCACAGAGGGAAGTGGCAGCAGGAGGAGCTCTTTATTCCCCAGGAAGAACTGCTGTTCTAGTTCTGTTTCTCGCGCTTTTGAAAATAAGCATCTGAGTTGCTGGTGGCGGGTTTCACGGGGCCTGCCTGGGGTTGGCTGACGACCATGTACTTTTGCATCCAACACTGAGGTATCCTCGGCTCATGAGCAATGCCCAGAGGACGTGTCCAGAGATGTCTGCCAGAGGTCAGCTGTGCAATTTGCGTGGTTTTATCTCTTTGTCACTGACCTGGAATAAGGAGCGGAGGAAACACACTTAGCCTGCTGGATGCTGCAGAGAGGAGCGGGAGAGCCGGCACCTTGGAGGAGAGATGCAGATTTCAGCCACTTGAATGCGTTAGGCAAATGGTTCAAAGGGGAGAAAAAAGATGAAGTTCGCCAGAAATGAGGTTTAAAAATATCATCACATATGCATGAAGGATGAAGGTTCAAAAGGTATAGCTCAGCAGGAAGCAATGCAACTATGAAAAGATAGCTACTTTCAAAAGCCAAAAAATC
>RJWJ010020049.1:0-29506 GCA_004363605.1 Indri indri | reverse complement strand
TTTTTTTTTTTCTATATATATTTTTAGCTGTCCAATTAATTTCTTTCTATTTTTGGTAGAGACGGGGTCTCGCTCTTGCTCAGGCTGGTCTCGAACTCCTGAGCTCAGGACAATCCGCCCGCCTCGGCCTCCCAGAGTGCTAGGATTACAGGCGTGAGCCACCGCGCCCGGCTAAACTTTCTTAAAAACTGCAGCTTTCCAAAGCGCTGTACTATTTTATACTCTCAAGAGCTGTGAGAGGTCTGCTTGTTTGTACATTCTTAGTATTGTTAGTTCTACTGTGTGTAGCGTCACCTCATTTTGGCTCCAATTTGTTATAATCATGTTAAGCATCTTTCCATATGTGTATTCTCTCTTCTTTTATGAAGTGCCTGTTCAGGTCTTTGCCTATTTTTAAAATCACAGATCCTGTCTGATGTATTGTGAATATTTTCTCCCAGTCTGTGGCAGCATTTTTACTTTATTTCTTAGAGCCAGCGTCTTGCTCTTGCCCAGGCTGGACTCGAACTCCTGCCTCAAGTGTTTCTCTTGCCTCAGCCTCCCAAGTTAATTGGGAGTGCAGGTGTGCATTACAGTGCCTAGCCTATATTTTTCCTTTTAATGGCATCTTTTAATTTTCATGTTTTTCCTTTTACGGTTGGTTAATACTTTTGTGATCTCTAATCTTTGCCTAGCCAAGGTTGCAAAGACAGTGTTTACTTCTAGGCTTGCAATTTTTATTCTTTAGGTCTATCATCTTTTGTGTATGGCAAGGTTAATAGTTCATTTTCACTTATGTTGATGCCCAGTTGCTCTAGCACACTTTTTGGAGGTAAGGAAGGCAAAAAACAAAACTAAAAATGAGTGTATCATTTAGGAAGGTGTAGATCAAATAATCTGGGCCAATAAGACACCTAAGTTCATACAAAGATCAATCATATTGGAGAACATTGAAAACTAAGATTCAGAAGTAGTGGTTAAAGAATGTTAGGGCTGTTTATACTTGACAATAAAAGACTCAAGGAGGAATTAGGAGGTGCTTTGGAAGAACAGAGGACTGGCAAACAGCAAGATGGGTTTGGTTGGATGCGATGAGCTCCTGAGTTAGACTAGGTTTAGAATCCTGGGTCTACCCCTGGGTTCAAAATTTCAAGAAAGTTACTTTTTAAATCAACTCCCAGAAGAGTATAAAAGAAAACAGGTAATTTCTTCTAACTTCAGCTACAAAAAACGCTTTGCTCTTTGCTTTAACAAAGAATGCCCCTCCCCTTATTAGCCTATAAAATTTCTGTTTCAAAGCCTAGTTAAAATACTATTTTCTCCAAGGAAACTTTCTAGATCTTTGTAAAAGAATTAACCAACCTAACACTTTTGGAGAACATAGATTATCTTCAAGACATTCCTGTGGCTCAAAGATTATAAATTAAGAGCAGCTCACGTAAGATAAACTGAACTTACTATTCGTTAACTCTGCAGTATCACTTAATCATCCTTCGGGGGAAAAAACCCAGAGGCTCTCCAGTGGCCTTGGGAGATAATCTAAGGCCTAGGTAGGTTACCTTCTAAGACAGTTCAGACTCTTCCAATTTACACATTCAGCTCTATTTCTCATCCCTCCCTATTACATTCTGAGTATCTGTATCTACAGGCTATTGAGAAATCACATGAAACCATTGTATAAACTTAGCACTGATATAAATTTTGAATTGATTCAATATACTAAGGCAGCCAACTGGTCTGTGTAGTACAAAAAAAGGAAACAAAAAGTGAAAACATTTAACTACACTTTGCACGTTTGCCTGAGTTTTATCAGTTGTATAAATATCAAGTTGAAGTTTAAGAAATCGGGAACTCACGAATTCCCTCGTCATAGTTTAGCAATGCATGTGTGCACCCACACACAAATGTAAATTTGGGATACTTGAGCCTAATTACATCAACCGCAACCATTGTTTTACCAGTGTCTTCAGTGCAATGAATATTATTATTAGAGCAAACAACTGCAGTTTTATGTTAACCTTGAGATAGGGAACATGGACATGACAAATTTGTCCTGGTTTCCTCACCTACAAGTTTGGGCAATGTTTTATGTTAGCTACAATCTGGGAAAACCTGAAAATAAATCAATAAATGAGCCTAACATTCAGCTTAAAAATGGCAATGCACTTTTGTTCTACACATAAGATCACCATGCAAAAATATTAAGATATAGAAAAAAGCCATTTTCATAAGCATATTTTAATTTTTAAAATTTTGACAATTCAAGTAAAAGTCAGCTAGTTAACATAAATACAGAGTAAATGCACATAATTTACAGCCATGTACATAAATGCAAAAATAGCAAAACCTCACATGAATGGTCAAGAGTTATTAACTCTTGAAGTTGACTATTTAGCTATGACTGATAGGTCATAATTTAATTGTTCACATATACACTAGAGTACACATTCGAAAAGTCTATTAACACAAAAACTGAGGAAAACTACAATATTTAGTTTCTAAAAGGAGTAGCATAAAAATCAGTATATAGATCGATGGGAAATATAAGGGCATGATGGAGAAGAGATTTGAGTGGGAAGTTTGTACACTGTATTTTATATATTAAAATTCCTTTCAATTTAGGAGTCTCATGCTCTACCGACTGAGCTAGCCAGGCCCCTTGATGTTTCCTTTCAATTTAAATCATTCAGAAATGTCTGTATTCTTGAGGGATATTGACATCATGATCAAAGATTAGAGAAAAAGGCTAAACTGTACTTAGCCCAAAGGGGGTCCCTATAGTACTAACAGTCTGGGCAGAAGAGCACGTAAACAACAAAAGACAGGCATGAACAATTCTGGAAATAGTAAGGAACAGATTATTTCTAGCACTTAAATCCTTCAAATTCAAATCAGTATTTTTAGTGATTTAAAACAAATCAAAAAAATGCTGAAATGTTTATATTCCAGTAAAAGAGTACACTTCTACTTTTAACAACCCAAATAGCTGGTCCTAATATAATACTGCTGCTCCACATTGGGCATTATGCTCTAGGAGACAAAAGGCTGGATTAAATAATCTAACATTCTGTCATGGTTTCAAAGTTGCAAACCCATTGTGGGGCCGGGTGTGGTAGCTCATGCCTGTAATCCCAGCACTTTGGGAGGCTGAAGTGGGAGGACTGCTTGAGGCCAGGGGGCCCAGACCAGCCTGGTCAACATAGCATAACCCTATCTCTATTAAAAAAAAAAAAAGACAAACCCATTGCGAGAGCCCATTTAGTAAGGTTGATTCTACAAAGTAACATAATGAGAATCAAGACAAAGCTTTGGTGATACAGTTTTTTTCTCTTGGCATTAAAAGCACTGTATGGTATCCTACAATCACAGGTTGGCAATTCCCAGATTTGGACTCCGAAATTTAGAAAACCATTTCCATAAGTTACAAGTAAATTCAATTCAACTTTCTGTGAAGATTCTATAATAACAGTACATATCAATCTGAAGAATGTTAACTACCTTTATACCAGAAATAAAAGTTATCTGATAGACAAGAAAACAGTTTAAAAAAAAAAGTCTAATGCTTTGAGTGTGCGTTTCCTTTTAAATATTTGAATCAATTTAAAAAACCCTGAAAGAAATATTTCAGAGACAAACTTTATATACAACTTTTATAGACAGTTTTCTTTTTTGAATTATCTCTGTTATACATAAACTATGGCATATTCTGCTTAGGGGAAAAAAACCAAACCTCATTGCTTCTTTCCGGTTGTTACACAAATGAAGTCTAACTAAGATCTCTTTTCCTTCCAGTACATATGTAATATTCACTTTTAAAAGCTGAATATAATGCACTAAAGGTCAACATAAATTTTACTTTCTGAATACAAACAGAATACATTTTCATCCTTGAAGGACACTTATTATGAATTTGCTACAACTAAATAATAAGATGTTTCTTAGCTGCTGGTTTTCATATCATTCTTAATCATTTGTGGGGTACTGAGATCAGTAAGACTAGGGAGAGTCTTTGCCCTACATTCAACACAACAAATGTTTATGGATCTTCACAAGGCAAATGGCACTATACTAGGCAGTATAAATGGCACCTGAAAAGGCAAACACTATAGATTGAGACCTTCTCTACAGATTTTAAGTTAGAAACCCCATTTTTGGGGAGGTCAGGGGTGTTGGTTATGCTCCTCACAATAAATGTCAAAGCTGAAATTTACCAGAAAAGGCATTAATAATTCCAAAGGTAAGAAAATTGAGTTTGCCTTTGGTCTCCAAATAGATTGGAATATCCCAATTGAGCACCTCAAAAACATCCAGTTACTGTTGACTACGAGGAAGTTAAGGTGGGGGAATTTAGGAGGGAACTATGTTTCATTGGTGACAGCAGAGAAAGCTTGCAATGACACACTGCAATTTTCTATAATGTTGGGGACACTATAGGGTACATGGACTACTTAAAACATTCATATTGACTATCTCCAAAACAACATACCTAAAACCCAGAAAAATATTATGAACACTGTTTCTGCCTAATACATGACCAGAATTAAAAAAAAAAAAATCTTAACAGGAATTCTCTCCTCTCTCACCCCCAAAAAAGGCCACAAAGTGCATTCAGAGAGAGTCATTCTTTAAGACAAAGCCATTGCACAAAATGTACAGTTCAGGTATATCGAAATGAGTACCAAACTGGAGTTTAATTGTGGAAATTTTATACACCAGTATAGCAACATCCATAGGCGAAGTCTCTTAACAGAATTATAGCAAACATTTCTATAAGGACCATACATATAATACATTTAAAGTATTAAAAGTTACAGTTAACTCAATTGCAAAATTTAAAAGCTGTATCCTATTAGCACATTTAACCCAAATTAACTTTTATATTTCTATGATTTACCATTCAGGAAACTAGAACACAACAAATTTCTTGTCAAAAGCAGTTTTCTTATTTATAAAACTGTAAGTCAATTAAGATCACTACCTGCCGGATCAGATAGCAGGGGCCCCTCTTCTGTAATATTTCTACTATTCCAAATATTAACATTACCTTAAAAAAACTTGTGAGGGCAAACTGAAAATTACCATTTTCTCTACAAAATAAATGTAATCTACAAAGACCTGGAAATAATTCAAAGGTTCAAATTCTTAATGTGAAAGTAAGTAGAAAAAGATTCAAAAGTGGTAAACTTTTTCCGCTGTAAGTAAATGATACCTAGGTATGATGAACAGGTACTAATTCATCACTAGTAAGTCACTGAAAAGATAATTACATTCATTCATGTACCGTCAAATTAGAGAAGATATGAGGACACGCTCAAGTCAATGAAATGGCCAAGGATCAACATTTTATTAGTTTATTTTGTCTCAAACTACTATCATGTGAGTTTGACATGTTAACAAACAACTTAAATGTCCACATTAACCTAAACATCAAGCACCTTTTAGCAGCGGAAACCAAAACATTTTAATGCTAAAAATACACAAGATATTTAGACACTATTTCACTGGTTGTCAAAAACAGTGACTACTAATACTATGTAATTTAAAATATTGTTCCAGGTCCTCTCAGGAAAATGTGAAAATAATACTGAGGTTCTCACTGTTATTGTTATTTTACAATTTCACAGGAATTAAAAGCCAGAAGTTAGAAATTTATAATTGCCAATACTATCTTTCGATAGTTACAGTGCAGTATATAATTAGGGATGGCTTTGTTTACAAGACTGGAAAAGTGCTCACGGAATAAACAATACTATAATCTCACTGCTATGAATCAATAAATGCAACTGTGTCTAGCAGACATGGTAGAGAAAATGACAATTTTGAGAAAGGAGTGCTTCTAAAGGCATTTCCTTGGAGGCTCCGAGGTTTTATTCACATTACTGAAAGACCAAGTAATGTGGTATGATTACTTTAATTCCTACAACCAAACTTCCACTTAAGCACAGTTATGTGTTCCCAAACTATTTTTCTTCTGTCCACCAGGCTGGCTTTGATATTCCATGGTCCACTGTAATCTTTTGGTCTTCCCTCTTTGTAGTACAGCAGCCCTACGTGCTACTATCCGTTGAGTAGGTAGACCACCAACTCATAGGTGGCCATCATGATGGCTGTGTTTGGAATCTGTCTCACAAGATGAGTTGTTAGACCACGGTAAAGAGATCCATAACCTTCTTCTTGAACAACCAAAGACAGTGTCTGAAAGAAAGATCTATATTTTGTTCCCTCTTCACGTAGTCTTGTTCTTATAACTTCTGTTTAGGAAAGAAATAAAATCATTTAATTTAAACATTACTGGTGTCTTTACATCCTCTTACTTATACAGAGCACATCCTATTAGTCTCTAAGTGTAAGCTCACAATCAGTAAGGAGTGACTTTTAATGTGTAGCTTATTGAAACCAGTCACATTATAGTAACACCAAACTACTATAGCCAAAATCATGTATGCTAATTAGAAGACTTCACAGGTCTTGAATGTGAAAAAACAAAAGAAAGTTTCAGCTGTACAGGAGATGAACAGATACAAGGGAGAGCAGATACGATAAGGAGAAGGTAGAGAAGCAGGTAAGGGAGTATAGGTGGTTATCACAAATGCATGTAAAAAGATTACACTGAGAAACAAGCAGAAAACATTTTTTAAAAAGTGTACGATAAAAAGAAAATATAGAATGATTAATCTACTCACAATGACCCACACTGAAAACATCATTGTGACCAATGTGAAAACATCATGCGGACAAAGAAGCAAACTTAAGAACAAAATCTTAAGTTTTTAAGAGCTGAATGGACTTTAGAGATTAGTTAGTCCAATTCTTCTTCACTTTAAAAGGTGAGAAATTGAGGCAACTGAGAGGTTCTAGCCAGATGGGAGAAGGCTGGGACAAGAATTCAGAGCTTCCTATTTTAAGAGTGTACCTGCTCTTTCTACATTTATTATTTCTCAAATTTTTTCAACAAATTACTCCTGATGGGCCTGGGGAAAATAGTCTAAAGCAGCCCACAGCAATTGTAAATGTTTATTTGAAATCTCTTGTCCTGTCATAAAGATTCATGTCATTTACACATTTAACTCCAAAATATCCTGTTTACAACTATACCTCTTCTTGTAATGACCTCATTTCATCTAAAGGGACAGACTGCTTCAGCCCCCAAACTCTACCCTTTACACTTTAAGAGCTATCATTCTAATCCACCCATAGGAAGCCAGAACCTCAACAATGTTGCTAATACTGTCCTATTTTGTTTTCTTTCACAGAAGTCGGGAACTTCCCCCAGGAAACCGTGTAAGTTCACAATTCAACTTGGTTAAAGAGTTTCATAAATAACATAAATACACATTTCCTAGCCCAGTTTCCATTTTTCTAGATGTGATATACAAGGGAGAATGCAAATGTTAATCAGTGAACCAAAATGAAGCATTTAGATTTAAAAACAACAAAAAAAAAAACCCCCAAAACATCAAAAGAAATCTTAGGCTACATTTAAAATCAAAGGCTACATTTAAATAACAACAACAACAAAAGCTATCAAACACTTCAGTGTGCGACTTGTAATCCTAGCACTTTGGGAGGCTGAGATGGAAGGATCACTTGAGGCTAAGAGTTTGAGAACCAGCCCGGGCAATACAGTGGGGCCTTGTCTCTACAAAAAATTTTTTAAAAATTAGCCAGGCATGGTGGCACACATCTGTAGTCCCAGCTACTCAGGAGGCTAGGCAGGAGGACTTCTTGAGCCCAGGAATTTGAGACTGCAGTGAGCTATGATTACAACACTGCACTCTAGCCCAGGCAACAGAGTGAGATCCTGTCTTAAAAAAAGAAAATAAAAACTTCAGCATGTGGTAGACAAATTCTTAAATGATTTATTTAGCTATTAATAAAGTAGACTAATATTGTAAAAATTTAAAGACATGCCAACATGAAGTAACATAAAATAGCTTGGTCTTTGGGATTACTGACTTCAATTCAAATCTGGGCTTCATCACGGAGTAGCTATGTGACCTTGGGCAAGTTACTTGTGTCCCATTTGAAGATGAGCACAATTCTGGTTATGTTCTAGCATAACAGGGAAGATAAGTACTCCAGAGGATTTTTATGTAGTTAGCAATAATGTATGCAAAGTATCAACCATAGCACCTATACACATACTGTTTTCAAAAAGTAGAAACTTGCCCAAAGGTCAGCTAGCCGGGGATAGTGTGGCTGGAATTTGACTATCTGACTTCAGAGCTCATGCCCAATCACCACCATGCAACTTGATAGCCTATACCGACTTATTACTACAGCCTTATGTTACTTAACCAGATTTAATCCCACCATGAGCTTCTAAGAAATGTTATTTTGTTGTATCAGGATGCAATAAAATTATAAATGCTCTAATTAAGTTTGTTATTGCCTGGGTGGGAAATATTTCTGATTTAATAGATTATCACTCAAATAAACTCAAGTCTTCTTACCATGTGGATATGCTATAGTTGTGGCACAAGTTTTTGACGTGGCAGCTGCTAGCATCATTCCCACAAAATCTGATGCTTCTTTCACAGACTCGTCTTCATTTTCCATTGCAGCAGCAATTTTATATTCCAGTAGTTTTTGCTTTATACTTTCATATATAACAAAATGGATTACAGTCTCTGATATGCCAGCATATGAAGCAGACATGCCCCTATAAAATCCTCTAAGTCCATCTGTCTGATACACTTTACGAACACATTCAAAAGCACCCATTCGCTTTTCCCCACGGTTCCTGAAAAGCAAAAAGAAAAGATCTTACTGACATAAATAAAGGAGTGTAATTAAAGTTTTTAATTAAAGTAAATCAAATACAGTAAAAACATGTCACTCTACTACAGAATGGTCTTCTTTAACTCATGAAGTAAAACTGGAATTTAAAAAACTATTCCTATTTTAGATTTCCTATCCTTTTGTCCCAAATTTGTCATATTGAATGGGTAACACGTAAATAGTTTATTTTACTGAATGCAAAATGTGCTACATTCAATCTTTAGTTTCGCATTCTCGCTGGGATTCATGAAGTAGGGATGAGCAACAAAATCCTTTAGGAATTATACACTCTGCAGCTCAAGATAAAAATAAAACAAAGTAAATAAAACCCTCACAATCTTATTAATTTCAGTAAGTTGAATTTCCTCTGCATTTAATAACACAAAAACAATGACTGGGATGCTAATGATGATAGTACATCATACAGCAAGGAAAATGCATGACTGATTAAATTTCTGTGCACCTGAGGGGTTTCTCTTTCAATCCCACCCAGATCCTCTCCAAGAAGTGACGGGTGAACTCAAATTCCCTTTGATTATTTAAAGGCAATGGCCTATTAGTATCCCCAGTGAATAGTGAATGCAAATCTGTGCAGTTAGCAAGTATTTATTCAGTATTGTACCCAAGACAATTTCCTTAGTGCTACGTAAGGGTGCAGCACCTACTCTTACCGAGTACAAGATTTGTTACACACATATATAATTTTGAGTTTGTAACAGTATTTATTACCTCACACTATGACTTCCCCAATAGAACCTTATCTGTAAAAAGTAGGTTTAAATGCTACCTATAGAGAAAATAATAGAAAATTTACCTATTTATAAATTATACCTATGTCTGACAGAAAATATAACCAAAACTAAAACACCCACCTAATAACCTATAAATTCTGCCAGTTTTATGAATTAATGATTGTCTTTAGCTACTGAATATCTTATTTAGATGAATGATCCATGTAACCTACTGTAACCAGTTTCTACCACTAGAGATCCTTCTTCACACAAAGTTAAAAGAGATCTAAGGCTGGAAGGGTGACATGCAGATACATCAGCCCTATTCTTCATCTCTTATGTTGTGTTTTAGAATCCCCAAGTCAACTTTTCACTATTACTTTATCCCTATCCCATTCTCCACCCCCTATAAGCCTAAAATTGTGCTAGCTATGTTACAATTGTAAATGGAAGGAAAGGATATTAAAGAGTTTTAGGCCATCCTTTTCCTGGATTCCCTACAGAGCAGCCCTGTAACACAGTAAAACATAACTCTGGTAGTTTACAATAATAGTATAATGTGGACTGGCATCTCACACTTTTTAACCTTTGGGGTTAAGTCTTAGCTATGATTACTTTTCAGATATGTGGCTTTAAGAAATAAACTTTGAGCTTTGCTGCAACACTTAAGATTTCACTAAAAGGCTAATCCAGATGAAACAATTAAGACATTTCTTTTCAAGTTTCCAAATAGCATCTAGTTCAACACAACATAACGTGGAAAACAAATATTTAAGCAGGCAAAATTAACTGTTAATGATTTGTTAGATCAGTTTTACTTACAGCCTATAGGATATAACACTACTTTCCAATCCCCTCAAAATAAAAACAGTGAAAGTATGTTATACACAGAACCTACTCCAGACTGCAAGTCTAAAATATTTCAAAACTATTAACATTATTATAACATACCAGACAGGGTCATCTATCTCGATACTTAAAAATACTACTTTTCCCCATTCTCCATTCTAAGGCCAACAGGAAATGAGACAGCAAGACCCTCAGCTGCACTGCTTCTGGCCTCCCAGTTCCTAGGACACCAAAGGCCATATATTTAGGACCTTCGGGGTCTGCACTGTTTCCTCTGCTTATAATGGGCTCAAAAAAAATAAAAAAAAAAGCCATTACTTGATTATTGCACTGAAAATTGATCTCTACTGTTTCCTGGTATATCTCTGAGTCTAGAACATGGCAGTATCGGCCCAATATAGATTTGCTAAATGAATGAATCTTGCTATTGTAAAGTGGTCAGTGGTAACAGATGAAGTCTATGCATATATAAAAGTTATTTCCCAGCCCAAGATTCTCTGTACATAAGGTCACTAGCTTTGAGCAATGATCCTCTAAGATTCAGTCTAGACTAGTTGACCATGTGGCTTATTTAGCCAATTGTAAGCACTTATGTAGAGAAGTATTACTTCTTGGGCGGGGTCAAAATACCCTTTTTGTTTTTTTACAAAATACAACATGTAATACACTTTCTTCACCTATCACTTTTGCTTCTGATGGCAGACCCAAGTTTCAAAACAAAACAGTAAAAACAAAACAAAACAAATCCAGCAACAAAAGTAGAGAAAAACAGCGTTAGATAGCTGACATTAAAATCTTACTAATATAAATTTATAAAAATTAATCAGTTAAACCCACTTAACTAATTTTATTTTAAGAAATTAACATACCTTGCATCAAGCTGTAACCGAGTCTTTATAAGCCAAATGGGGTTGGTTGCCGTGATTGCGGTAAAACCTAAACAAACATTTTTAAAATGAACTCTGGTAAAAATGAAGAACACACTATTAACTTTAAGGTTTTTAAAATTATATGAATCTACATTAAAGAAAATATATAAATATTTAAACTATTAACGTATGCTTTACTCTTTTATTTTACAAATCCATACAACCATGAACATTTGTCTTCACTTGCAATCTACATCAATTCTCAAATTCTGACCTTAACTAAAAGATTATTTTAAGAGCAAAATCCAACTGTATAAAAATTGCTTTCCCAACCTATTTACAATATCCTCTAGGGTGCTCTCTGTCTAAGCTGAATACAGAAACCCATTTCTACAAACAGAAATTTTGTGTATTCTAGAGCTAAAAAAGCATGTACTCTACGACAGCTACTTGGGGTCTGAGTAGCATCACAAATCACTATATTCAAAATTGATTCTACATAAACGTCAATTACTAATATTTTGATCTTTAGTTGACTGTGTAACAGAAAAGACTGTTGTTTAACCCCACAAATAGTTTCTATAAACATATTTACTAATAATGTTAAAATAATGGTATCACAGAGGTAAGGTCTGTTAGGGTTAATAGTCATCTATTTAAACACAGACAAAAACTCAAAGGTTCAAAAAGTTACAAATTAGAACTTCCCTCTTACTTTTACAGATATGAAACAAAGAAACTAGGGATAGAAGGTATCTCTAGTTTACTTTAAAACTGAAGTACTATGTACTAACAGTGTGGAAGGGTGGTCACCTAAGATGGCTCATTCCAGGTAGCAAATTAAGATCTAACTGGAATAGTATGTTTCTAGGCTAGTGCTAATCTTTCACTTCCCATCTTCCTAGGTATGGAAAAATAGCACACAAAATGCAATCTTGATGATGGGCACTTAAAAAGATTGCTTCATCTACACAAAACGGGGTTTTAATATATTGCTTTTACATTTAAGATCAGTTACACTAAATTCATAGAACTACTTACATCAAGCTACATTGATTCAATTGGTCTTTAAATCCAATGAAAACTTACATGCAGAAATGTCTAAGGACCTTAACTGTTTTAATATTTCCTATCACACACTAGCAGGTCAAGCACATTATTTTTAACAAGGTGAATTATAAACAGCACACTTGAAGTAAAATACAACAGAAAGGCTGTAATGTACTTAAGAATAATATGCTTTTTAAATTAATATATAGTGCAGAACCAATCATAAACCTTTCTTGGCTTTCAAAAATAGTATGGGTATTTCTATATAAGCAAAATAATTTTACTAAATTGTTTACAAAGCTGAATTTGGTCTTACAAGGTTCTTTTCCCTTCTATGATGTCAGATAATTAGCTAACCCAGTTTTTACTCCCTTTACCCCACTGTTTTAACGCTGTAGAAATAGTCAGATGTTAATTGGATGCTCCAATTAAATCTACTTAGCAAGATAAATGGCATCCTTTACTAATTTTAGTGCTACATATATAAGTATAAAACTAGAATGGGACCAATTTTGGAAGCATCAGCAGGTACTGAAAATAATAAATATTTAAAGTGTTGAACGGCTTGCCAGGAACATCTTTTTAAATAAGAGGTTCTTTTCATGCATATATTCTTGGTAAAAGGAAGGAAAATAAAAACATGAAAACTATTAGACCAGTTTAAATATTTTTCTTGTATGGCCTGGCTTAATTGAGAACAAAGATACGAAGTATTTTTTTTCTTCTTTTGAACCTCATTTTTCTAAGTGAAAAAGTGAAACTACAGATATCCAAATTATATCTTAAAGCAACCAGACATCAATATTCTGGTCAACCCCCAATTTAATGATTATTATGTTTTCAAACTTAAATATTTGTATTCGCTAAATGTATGTGCAATAAGATGAAGGGTTTATTATTGAAAAGCTGCTAAGCAGCATAAACCAACGATATATCTTGCATTACTTGCAATGGTTTTTATTAATCATCCTGTAGAAATCATAAGTTAAGAAAAACTCTTTACTTTTTATTTAATCTTGAAAACTTAAAAAAAAACTTGGAATCCTTCTATCAAACTTTTTTTTTTAGAGACAGGGTCTTGCTGTGTTGCCCAGGCTAGAGTGCAGTGGCATCATCATAGCTCACTGTAACCTCCAACTCCTGGGCTCAAGGGATCTTCCTGCCTGCCTCAGCCTCCTGAACAGCTTAGGACTACTGTGCACCACCACGCCTGGCTACTTTTAATTTTTTTTGTAGAGACAGGGTCTCACTATGTTGCCTAGGCTGGTCTCAAAGTCCTTGTCTCAAGCGATCCTCCCACCTTGGCCTCCCAAAGTGCTGGGATTACAGGTGTGAGTGATCACACCCTGCCCCTTACATACCAAACTTTTTAAAAAAACAGCTTATTTTAGGTAAAAATTCTCATTCAATTTATTATACTTTATTTGAAAAGAAGATGAACACTACAGTTTTTCTTTAACAAAAATTATATTTCTAAAAATATAAACTTAGTAGTCAAGTTTTTGCCCATAATATTCTTCCAAGTCATAAAATTCTCCAATTTGAGGCTGCAAAAAACCCCATAAATATATAAAACTTTAAAATATTATAACAAATATTTATAAATGTTACCAGGAATTTTTTAAAGACCCATAAATTCTAATTTTAAACTATCATCTGTACTTATTAATAAACAATGTCAGAAAGCAAACAACAAGTATTTCTCACTTAACTAAAATTCATTTCCACTCTAAATTAACCTATGTAACAGGACACATTAAAATTTAGGTAAGTGAGAGAATGTTATCTTATCCCTACATAACTGCTATTATCAGTAAGTTATGTTTACTATAGTTGTTCTGGTTCAACTCTTTCAATAATGAGAGCCAGCTCTTAATAAAGACACTAGCCTAACTACCAGGAAACCATTAGGTTAGATAAAGAATCTAGGCATAATCCACAGGTGTTTAGCTATTGGCCTTTTACCACTTCAAACTCAGGTCCTTGAGTTTAATGCTATCACTTTCTCTTAACCAAAGACATTTTAATAAACTAAGCAGACATTTATTAAGCTAATTAAATCTATCTCTCTATATAATCGATTAATCCAAGAAATGAAATAACTGGAAACAAAAATCTTATCATTAACTTAGAATTATATATCATATGGCAATTCGAGGTTAGCCGAAGCTAAATATATCTTCCTACTACTTCTAAAACAAACACAAAGATTTTGGGAACAGGGCCCCTGAAATTTAGAAATGGTCTTTTTATTTTACATTTTAATTTTGTGACATTTTGATAATATGTTAATTTATATTAATATTCTGAACACCCAGTGAAACATTAAAACAATCTTAGAGAACATGTTCTCTAAGATCCATTTGTAGGTTAGTAAGAATTAATATAGTTCCTTAGTCAGTTAAAGCAAAATGCTAATATATTGGCCATACTGTTAGTAATGTGGCTAGTGTTTTATCAGAAAGTTTAAAAAAAATTCAAATGCAATTTTAGAAGTTTTGTTTCATCTAAGACTCCATTTGATAATGTAAACCAATTAAAAACCAGATTAACAGAAAAATTCTGCTTATAATAAATCTGCTGAAAATGTTTATTAAGTGAGTTATACCTGCAGTATTGCATTTTCAGTACTTTTCGTTTCAATTAACTTCTGTAAGAATAAAGCCCCCCTAAACTCCTAAGAAAAATGTATTAAAACAATTTTTTAAAGTAATTAAAACTAAAACAGCTAAGATCCCCTGTATTCTTATCCTGCATTTATTTGGAAAATAATGGAATTAAGATCAGTATTTTTGCGAAGAGTAGAAAGCCACGTATCAACACACGAGAATGGAAAGCATTGTATTAGACTTTTAAAATGTGTTATACTAAGCAAAGAGTACTACTTTATCTAAAACTTGTAGGATGGTCTGATACCATTTATAACTATGTATATATATTGTTATCAAATTCTTTGGAGGTAAAGGCTGCTATGGCCAACCTGAAGACCCCAGGTTTTTATTATATGATGACTGAAAAGTACCCCATTCTTCCTTCTAGAAGGAATATTATAAAAGGATCAGAATTAAATTTTTATAAAATAATGCACACATAAATTCAGGAAATAAAAATTCATTTCCCGCCTTCTATTAATTCCACAGCTATTATAACATCCCAGGGTGTGTTTCTTATACTAGAGGCTGCAAGAGATGCTCAGATCAGTACTCACGAGGTTTAAGTTAGTCCATATTTCTACAGGAAGTGACCTGCGGATGGGGAGCATGAGATGACACGATCTCACTCTTTTCTCGGGAGAAATGTACAGTAAATGCCTAAAATAGACACAGGCTTTTCTGTATCATAACAACAAGCAGTGACCTCATCAGAAACATGTGTACAAATTGAATCCCATTGGAAGGATTTGAGAAATATTTACTGTGAGATCTAACTTTTTGGAAAATTTTAAGTTAAAAAAAGAAAAAGAAAGGAATATCAAAATGGACTATAATTTTTTAAATGCACCGAGTACAGAAAATCCTGCCATCTGCAGCAGTTTCAGAGTCCAAATACTTACCTAAAAGAAGACCAATTTTGCCTTAAAGAAAAAATGCTAACCTTGTCAAAGGGAAATAGAGGGGATTATCATATTTTCCTACCATTATTATCTACTGTGATCAAAGAGTTGAAAACACAATTTTCTATCCTTTAAAAATAAGCCTACTTAGTCAACCTTTAAAAAAAAAAAAAACCCAATAGAATATTCAAGTAACTTCATTTTGGAGCTATTATAATTTTTTATAAAATAAAGTATATGTTGCTACAATAGTACCTTTCACCTTTTGCACTATGGCCAGTAATATTGCACATCCATATTTATGAAATATTTTGGATTATTTTCTATTTAATTTCTTGTCTTCTATAAAACAAAAAACAGGAACAATGTTTACACACAAACACAAAACATCTGTCCAACCATCAATCTGGCTGAATGAACCACCATGGACAAATAAAATATCGTTTAAAAATATTTTATAAATGCAAGATGAAATGTTATTTAATGAGTAGAAACTTAACCTTTAATAATGAACTTTAAGTCAAACAGAAAAATATATCTTGAAAAACAGTGTATCCACTAAAACCCACTATGAACATAGAAAATATTCAATGATTATATTACTGGTATTTTAAAGACTGAACAGTGACTATATGAATATATAATCCGATAAAAATTAGAATTCATTTCCTTTACATTTATAATGTTGTATATAAAAGTATATACATGCCAGATAAAAACTTTTAAAAATTGAGAATTACTATAAAGTAACTTAATACAATTTTTTTGTACACATCTGTGCCCAGGTATATACAGAGGGATATTCAAGTTCATTTAAACAAAACACACAGGCACAAATATCCTCAATAGCTAAGATATACTCAGTCTGACAAAGGTCATGTAGGGGAAAAAGAGGCAGGAAGAACATAAACAGAGTCAATATTACTTAATTTGATTAAATATCCTCACAACTTTAAACACATGAGTTCACATGAATTAAATGCAAAATGAAACTGAATTGAGAGGTTACTTGGAATAATTTACTAAAGCCTTAATATGTGTTACTTGGTGTGGCAAAATCTCGCAGGCATTATTGTTAACGGTATATTTTGTGCATTTTTTGATACTAAAGTGACAAGGTTAGCATTTTTTTCCTTGAATAGCCAGTTAAACATGATTTTTCACATGATGATCTCTCAAGTACTTTGCACCCCCAAATCATATTCAGACCTATAAAAACGATCCTGAAGAAAAACCAGAACAATCTGGTCTAGATTATTTCAAGAATGAAGGGGGCAAAAGACTACCTTAATGAGTCTGCATTAGACCATTCAGTTTCACCAATCATGTATAGTTACGTATAAAAACTGCGAAGCTAAATGTTAATGCTCATGAATAGTGCAAGGAAGCTCTGAAAGCACAATTCTCAGAACAATATAACTGCAAACAAATGGAAGAACTATTTTCAAACTATACAGTAAATGCAATAATTTACGAACAAGTATAAGACTATCAATTTACCAAAATGCAAGGAATTCAAGTTGGGAAATAGTATCAATATATAGATGAAAACAAGCTACATTAACTTTGTACACACTGACAATTCTACTGAAATTCTTTGCAATGTGATATAAATATAATGATGATGATGAAATATTCTAACGAAATAAGATGTTCCAGTGGAAATTAAGATATTCTGAACCCCTAAATTTGTAATACTGAATATAAAACAAGTATCCTGAACTTGAAATGACTGCTCATCTACTTTCTCGATTTCAATTTTTTCAAAAAAGAAAAGATTAGCATTTCTTTATAATTTCCTGGGGATAAAAGCCAAAAACATAAACACTGATAATCCAGAAATATATTCTTGAAGTACCTAACAGTGTGGTTATAAAGTTTGTCATTGGCCACCAACTTTTACCTTATACCCTCTCAAATTTGTAAGGGAGAAATCATATGTATACATATTCAACATGTGTAAAAAATACATTAAAAATAATTCTAGTTGTAACTAGATAATTTCTATGATACTAAATGAAAGAACTAATTTTTAAAATCCAAATCTATGTAGACGAGTCTACCCATTCCATGGATAAGGTAACAGAGGTTCATAAATTATATAACTTGCCCAAGATCTCCTTATTGGTAAATGAGAGTATTTCACTATCTTGATCTTTAAGGTTGTCCCCTCTGACTTTTAAAGTTCAATGAGTCAGTCAACAATTATTAAATATAAAAAACCTTGAAAACAACTTGTATATGCTAGATTTATTATATAGCAATGGCTATCAATCTTTCGGAAATCAGTATTTCAAACTTAGTTAAGTATATGGTTCAAATTGACACAATTTTTTTCTAAACAGAAAGTGGGGTTAACAGTTTAAGGCACTCATTATTAAGAGCATAATCGACACTCATTTAATTGATCAACAGCTGATGAAAGCAGCTATAAAGTTTGTTTCATAAAGTCACAGCGTAAGTTGAAAATGTGAGATATGGGTAAATAGACTACAAATCTTAGAAAATTGGAGAGAATTTTTTATTGAGAACCAAAGTTCATGGCTTTGTCTAACATGCATGGCAGCAAATGATTCCAGAACCAGACTGGTCAAACCAATCTCCCATAGTTTATCTTTAAGGCAGTGCAGAGACATGAGCCAAGTGGTTTTAATTCAGAATCATATACACTCATCAATGATGACAGAAGAGTTCCTGGAAACATTTCTATAGCAAGCATGTACACATAGCCAGTGTCTAAATTTCAGGTGCTATCTAGTGTGATTTATATGGAATGATACACATTTTTAAAAAGATACACATTAGAGAAACTGTCTGAGTTATTAATAATACAACACTCACAAAAATTTCAGCATTTGAGCACAGGACAAAATGAATACTTTACCAAGAACTGCCGACACATTTCAGATAGAAGCCAAAACATGCAGCAAAAAGGGAAAAGGCACTAACAGAAATTGAGGAGAGAAGAATAAATTACAGCTCCGTAACTTATTTGTAGTGTAATTATGGTTGGATTCTTAAAACTATTAAAAGTGATCACTAAATCAGAGCACTACACAAGGCAGTATTAATATATTACCTACATCCTATCACTTAAACTCCTAATTACGAGAATGCCAACAGATTTTACATATACCTAATAAAATTTGTTTTATATTAATAAATGTAAAAATCATCTTTGTAGATGTTAATCAATGAAAACCGTATTAATTATCTTAACTTTTCAATATAAACTTATCATGGTTCAATATTAAGTCTACGTTTCAGAAAGATTTTGTTTTTTAATATTATATATTCATACCTGCCATTGCAGCTGAAATCATGTGTACCTGGGTGGAATCAGGATCAAATACACCATTCAACTTTTCCTTGCAGTTTGAATAAGCGGCAAAGTATATTGCTCTAAAATAAAGATTTAAATTTATCAAGAAACATGTTTAATTCACAGGATTTAAATATAAACTGATCTTCGTAATTCTAGAATAGAGACATCTAAAAACAAAGAGCCACATTCTCATGTAACATCATATTAATGTACACATTATTTCCTTGAATACCCTGAAGCACTTTTTAAGAAAAATTTTATTCTTTATATTTTTAGAGATGGGGTCTTACTCTGTCACCCAGGCTGGAGTGTGGTGGTGTGACCATAGCTTACTGCAGCTTTGAACTCCTGGGTTCAAGCAATCCTCCTGTCTCAGCCTTCTGAGTAGCTGGGAATACAAGCATGCACCACCATGCCTGGCTAATTTTTTGTAGAGACAGGCTGTGTTGCCCAGGCTGGTCTCAAACTCCTGGCCTCAAGCAATGTTCCCACTCTGGGCTCCCAAAGGGCTGGGATTAGAGGCATGAGCCACTGCACTCAGCCCTGAAGTACTTTTTGTATTGACTCATTAAAGAAAAGACAAACTCTCTTAATGGCATCTGGGAACTTAAAAAGAAAAAATAAATTTAAAAAAATTAAAAAATTAAAAACAGACAAACTCAAATGTAAAGTTCCTAGCATCCCTCCTCAAACAGACCCCAATCTAATACTCTAACAGCTACCTAACATCTGAGTAACTGAAACAAAAAGTATTTGTGTAAGATTTTGATGACTGGAAACTGCACGAATGAGTAAGGCTATAGGGCTTGTGCAATACTGAGCCTAAAGTAAATATACTTAACCAAGTTAAGTAAATGTGGTATAAGCACTTAACAAATATGTAATTTTTGGTGGGGAGAAGAGGGTAGAGCTGATCCAGCTGATCAAAGTATATGCCAAACAATTTTGAGACACTGTAGTATATTCTCATGTATACTACACACACAGTAAGTTCACAGTATCCTTAAATAGACAAAACAATTCCAACAAAAGAAATTAGGCCCATGAGGCCACAATATGTTTTCCAATTAGCTGTAAACATTCGATGAAAGTTAATTATTTCTCCTGTTAACTTATTGACTATGACTATGCATCCCCACTACCTCCTCACTGTTTAACTTTCCAGGCACTGAATTACTTGCTTGCTGTATGAAATATCCTGTTATTTTCCCAACAATCCTTATTATGTGCCCAATAAGGGACAGAGCAGACAAACAAGTACAAACAGGGAGAGTTTCACCATTGTGCTTTTTTAATGAGAAAGAAAACAGGATACACGATGCCAAACTGTGAAGAGGAACAAACAATTCCTTCAGACAATTATAAGAAAAGATATCCTAATGAAAAAATGGGGATGAAATATAGAGAGGCAATTCACACAAGAGATATATAAATGACAAATTGTAAGAAAGGGGGTGTGACTGTGCCAAAATTACATAAATGTAAATTAAAACAGTGAAAAATGATTTTTAGTCCATTTGGCAAATACTAAAAAGATGAACAGCAGCCAGTACTGGTAAAGGATGTGGATAAAGAGCAACTAATTCACTATTTGAGAATAAAAATATGGTGTTTTTTCATAAGGTAATTTAGTAATATTCACTATTTTTAAATATGCATATGACCTTTTAATCCAGAAATCCCACTTTTAGGTAAACATCCTAAAAATATATACTTCCTTAAGCACTCAAAAATAAAGGTTCTAGTATGTTCACAGAATCATTGGTTTTAACAGTGAAAATCTGGAAATAATCTAAATTTATATCAACAAGAGAATGCTTATTAATGATGGGATAGTCATACGATAAATTCAAAAGAAACACCCCACATATTATCATGGAAAAGTTTCAAGATAAATTAGGTTAAATACTTAGTATGGTTCCATTTATGTAAATTATAATAACTGTAAGTACACATTTTTATGTATATGATAACCCCAAAATATTAGTAGAACACTATGCACCAAACTGTTTATTAATGGTGGTTATCTGTGAGGAGAAGAGTAAGTGTGTGTGGGAAGGTGCATGGGGTAAGAGGTGATGTGTTTAAAGTGGAACGTCAAACTTTATGCTATATATTTTTTTGTTTAGTTATTATAATGTGGATGCCAATTTTGGATAACTTCTGAAGGAGAGAAAAGAGCCCATAGGAAGTTGAAACTCAATTAACAGCAAGACATGGATCTGGTACACAGTTTGGACACAGAAAGCTGGGGATGCATTTGCACTCTATGAACTCTGTACAGTTCTATCATCGAAGAAGTCAACAATCTAAGACAAAATATTATCACAGAAAAAACGACAAGGTAATGTTTTCAGGCCTTTTCGGTTTCTTTAAACAGGGACTGGAACCATTCTATGTTTGGCTTGTCCCCTAAGCCAAAAAATGGCTTACTTTTAGAGTTCCAGATCTTTCCCTTTCTTACTGTTAGTTCTCATAGTTATTAGTTCCTTTATTTGTTCTTTGCCTTTTGACTTGATGCAAAAATTGACTCACAATGATCTCACTAAGAGGTCCTTTGCACCTCCACGTGGTGCAATCTGCCCATCCTTTTAAATGGTTACTGATACCTGTTTGTTACACCATAGTGCTTTATCCTCATTACCTTGACTTCTATTCAGCATCTCCCTTCATTATACTTCCTTTACTATGGTAGGTACTATGGGTATCTCTTACTGCCCTTCAAAGCTGCACAAATTCTCTGATTTTAAACTTCTTGTCCCTTTCTTCAACCCTGTTCTAAGCCCTGACACACACTTCTTAGCTCTTTGGTTCTACTTTTCCATCTTGTTTCTTTGAAGTTTAATTTCTATGTAGAAAGTCAGAAAGCAGCACTAACTTTAGGTGGAGCACAGAACATGACAGCTATCAGAATAAGCAGAAAAATTGAGATATATCCTAAATATTAACGCCTTTTAACCCAAGAAAACCACTTGTTTAAAATAATGCTTATTTTCCTTAGAGACAAAATTTTTCGCAATGCAAGAGTTGGTTTAGTTAAATTCCCAAAAACTACCAAACACCTATCTCAAAATATCAGTAGTTTACAGCCTTAGCCCTCTGTAGATTTTCAATGCTCCCCCTCAAAATTCTTCTAACTCCTAAGGGCAGAAGAGAGTACAAGCATGCTCCCAAGAAGACCCAATACATAGCCACTAGCTATAAGGTTATTTCCAGATTTATCTTGCAAATATTACTAACTTTATACTTCCTAGTCTAGACAATATAAAGAGAAACGTTATCTTCACCATTTTCAACTTTGAATACAATACCTCTACCCAAAAATCTCAGGTCTGTCCATAAAATTCAAAAATTTAAATCTCTTATCTATAAATATAGTGCTCCTTAAACCTCTAGCTACAATACGCCACGCTTCTTTATTTTCCCCCCAGTACAAGACTATCAATAATTTAACACAAATACTATACATTCTCTCCCTTACATTACGGAACATATCCTTTGCATTCATATTATTACTGTTAATTTCAAACAGTACTAAAATATTGCTAGTCTTCAAAATACTCAGTACCATTACCTACCACCAAGTATTACTTTATTATATAAATTTGTCCTGATTAGCATCTGACATCCTTTAAAAAAAATCAAGTATTTTAACTTCTCATAAACATTGAAAACTACATTTATAAATTTAATTGTATCTATACATGCTTAAATACAGACACCCTGAAACAAGAAAGACTGCCATTTAATTGTTTAACTTTTTAAACGGTTTTTACCTGGAAGGGGCCACCCCCACTAAATTGGGGCCCAATCCTCTAAACAAGGAACGAGGCCCTTCTTTTTCCAAGATCACCCTGGAAGAAAAAAAAAAGTTAGAAAGAAATGTCCTTCAAAGCCTGGTAACTTTATTTACTTTGTATAACAAAATTAGAGTCTAAATCCCATGTTTGTATTACAATGTTATGCTTCTCTGGTCAGTTTTCCTTACTTATGAAAATCTGTTTTTTCAGGACATAGTATAAATTATTGAAGACTGATAATTGATTTACTAGTGATAATTTGAAAAATAACTTTTCAGATACCTTCCTTAAAGATTAGAAGACATAATGGTATAGATTTCTACATTTATTTTCACACGATCATGCTACTCTTATCTTCAATTTCCTCAATTTTACTATCTTTACCAGCAAATTCAATTCCCAATTAGAAATGTAATTCCTCCCTAGTTTTGAGGTCTTTTATTTATACTTAATATTGGACAACACTCTCAGTACTGTAGTATTAACTCATCTTTATTCCACTGAAATGCTGTGACAAGATCTAACACCCTAATACCTTTTACGGTACTAGAATGGTTGGCCTGTTATAATTTCTACCTTTACTCAGTTAACATTTACTATATTGAGTATTTACTGCCTAAAGAGTTCTTTATGACTAGGCAGAGTAAGGAGATAGAAAAGAGAAGGTGAAGCCCCTGATATTGAGAAATTTGTTGTTCAGTTGTAGCAAAAAGAATTATATTAAAACAATTTAACAGACCATATTAACAAACAAATACTGTACAAGCTAGATATATATACACCCAGCAGAGACAGAACAGAGGTGTGTGCAAGTCTCAGAAGGCTTTCTGACAATGTTATTAAATGAAGTTTTACTTTTTTTTTTTTTTTTTTTTTGAGACAGAAGTCTTACTCTGTTGCCTGGGCTACAGTGCCATGGTGTCAGCCTAGCTCACAGCAACCTCAAACTCCTGGGCTCAAGCAATCCTTCTGTCTCAGCCTCCTGAGTAGCTGGGACTATAGGCAAGGGCCACCATGCCCAACTAATTTTTTCTATATATTTTTAATTGTCCAGCTAATTTCTTTCTATTTTTAGTAGAAACGGGGTCTCGCTCTCGCTCAGGCTGGTCTTGAACTCCTGACCTTGAGCGATCCTCCCGCCTAGGCCTCCCAGAGTGCTAGGATTACAGGCGTGAGCCACACACTCGGCCAAAATGAAGTTTTAGAGGTGAGAAGGACCAGACATTGAAGAGTAGGTATTTAATTCAGAGTTAACGGACTAAACCAAGTGGTTCTCAAACACTTGCTAATATATGCTTAAGAATGATTTCTTGAAAGGCAGTTGAGTCCAATGGTTAATGGCCTGAGCTGAGGGGCCAGAATTCCCAAATATTAAGCCCAATGTTGGTAATTAACTTGAGACCATGAAATAACTTCTCTCATCCTTAGTTTCATCAGGAGTAAATAAGGAAAAACCATACCCCCTTATTGGATTACTGTGAGGATTACATAAATTAATACATAAAGAGCTTAAAAGAGGGCCTGAAAAAACTGAGGAACTAAAACAGAACCCAGAGGGAGATTACTAAAGTTCCTGTGAAGAAGAAAAGGCAAAACCACTGAAAAATAGAATAAAAAAAATATCAAAGAGGTCAGAAGAAGAATTTTAAGGAGAGGTAATCAGTGGTAATAAGTCTCAAAATCATGTTAAAACATTTTTCCTATTCTTAATAATACAGAAGTATTTATCTATAACTAGGGCATTTTAATCCAAAACTGTCAACAATTTTACCCTATCTATTCACGTACTTAGGTAACCAAGTTTGAAAAAAGACTGATGAAAGCTTTTGGTAACGAAGGTAAACACTCGGGATGAGTTTATTTGCTACTACAAAATAAATACTACTGAACTAAGTTCAAACAGATTAAGTCCCAAGTGAGCTGATAAGGTAGACACACACAGGTATTCAGTTACACACATAAATTTAAACATGTAAGACCTGATTTTAATAGTTTTGAAATTTCAAATCCAATTGCAACATAATGAAGTATGATAAGCTGTAAAAACAAGTCTTTTCCAAACCACCAGGAAATGTGAAACCAACCCTGAACAGCATTTAAAACTCGAACTATAACTCTACTTTAAGTCTAGTTACATTTAGGTTACGTAAAAATTACAGACTGCCATTAACTGGATATACTTACTTGTGAGAGTACTCAGAAAATTAAAAACACAGAAAGAGTGAGCATTAACACTATCAATTTCAAAAGTAAAATGAATTAATAATCCAAAAGAAAATACCCTTAATAGCTTTAGAAAAAAATCCATTGGATAGGACGGGCGCGGCGGCTCACGCCTGTAATCCTAGCACTCTGGGAGGTCCCCAGGCGGGTGGATGGCTCAAGGTCAGGAGTTCGAGACCAGCCTGAGCAAGAGTGAGACCCCCGTCTCTACTAAAAAATAGAAAGAAATGATCTGGACAACTAAAAATATATATATATAGAAAAAAATCAGCCGGGCATGGTGGCACATGCCTGCAGTCCCAGCTACTTGGGAGGCTGAGGCAGTAGGATCGCTTGAGCCCACGAGTTTGAGGTTGCTGTGAGCTAGGCTGACGCCACGGCACTCTAGCCCGGGCAACAGAGCAAGACTGTTTCAAAAAAAAAAAAAAAAAAAAAAAAATCCATTGGATAAATGTGGAAAAATATTCTAAATACACATGAGTTGAAAATAGTATTACATTTTATATTATCTAACTGTTCTTCCCCATTAGGGATTATCACTCCTAATGAATATAATTCAAATAAATTCTATCATTAAGTTTGCAAAGAGCTTTAAAAAAAATTTTTGGCTAATGCAGAGGCACCAAAGAAAGAGCCTTCTTAAATGTGGCAGAATATAAACAAATGTAGAAATCATTAAGGTAAACAAACTAAAAGAAATTCGTGAATGCTGTGCTCTCACTTTAGGCAATGGAGAGGTCCAGGAGACACTACTCGGTTGACACTGGCTCCAGCCATTGTGTTCAAATGAACTTCAGAGATGTAAAGCGTCACAGAAGATGACTGCAGTCGTGTTTTTACAACTTCCAGTGGACATGTCAGAATAGCTCCCACTGTACCACCACATCTGCAAAGAAAATGAGAACAAAACTTATCTACTTAATTTGTAAGTTAGTACACATGCCCAGAGCTGTAAACCCAAGTGGGTACCTGGAGTTTTGCCAACATACTAAAATTTAAAATTTTTAATGATTTTAGAAGACCAAACAATTTTTTAAGTTTCCTTTATTTGACAGCATACAAACACTTTCAGTAGCTGAAAAGAACAAAGCTTAAAATCTACCGAGCAAGAATTAATAGCTAAAGAAGCCTTCGACTGGTAGGTGTTGTTACTACTGATAATACCTGGTAACTTACTGGTTAAGTCACATTACGGCTTTAAATACTGTTGTAAGGGTTGAGTTAGTATTCATGTATGACTTGTGGTGCTGCTGAAACCTAGACCATTCTTTGGGGTATATCCTGTCTTTTAAACTCCTTTCAAAATTCAAGAAATGGTCTTCTGAGAAATAAGAAATAAATCACTGATGAATAAGCATATATATTTCTACTATTTTAAATACCCAAACACTCAGAAGTATTTCACCTACAAAAAAACATGGCATTTGAATCTCACAATTAGTATCTGCTATGTGAAAACTTGTGCAATACAAGTAGACTTAGAAGAATCCAATTTAAATAAAAGGACTGATCACCAGAACAACAAAATAAAAGCTCTTAAGAACCAACATTTTAAAAACTGTTTAAAACGTATGTAAGATATAGGCTGAGTAATTATTATTTTTAAATACAAGATTAGGAAATAATTTTCCCTTAAAGCTTTAATAGTTACCCAGAGTAAAGCCCTGAGAAATGCTTTCTAGCCAAAGAAGAAAATCACTCAGAAGAGCTCTTACTGCAGTGAGAGAAAGGCCGATTAAGTTAACATGGACCTCCAAAATAAGCACTAAAGAAAAAGAAAACCAATTCACCACAGTAATATACTAAACAATTCTACCTCTAGAATTAAAAATAAACATAGATAAAATATACACAATATATAATAAAAGAAAAGCAGGCATAGCAACATTAATATCACTCCAAATAAAATTTAAAATAAGAAATCATTAAATCAATTAATTCAAAATGGATCATATAACTAAATGTAAAAAACATGAAAACTTCTAGAAAAAAACGTTTGGAGAAAAATCTTTTTGGCTTTTGTGTTAGGTACAGATTTCTTAACTGAACAAAAGCCAAAAAAGCATGAACAATTAAAGAAAAAATTTGAGAAATTGGACTTCACTGAAATTAAAAATGTCTACTCTTCGAAAAAAACTGTTAGGAAAATGAAAAGAAAAAAAATAAATAAAATGAAAAGACAAGCCATAGACTGAGAAAAAATATTTACAAATCATATACCTGATAAAGTGCTTATATTCAGAAACACAATCCAATAATAACAATAAGAGATTTAATAGACACTTTACCAATGGCATATGGATGCAAATAAACACACAGCAAGACTTTTCAAAATCATCAGTCATCAGGAAAATGCAAAGTAAATCCATAATGAGATACCACTGCACATCTAGCAATGGCTAAAATTAAAAAGACTGACAATAGCAAGTGCTGATGAAGAGCAACTGGAAATAACATACATTGCTGTGGGAACTGAAAATGGTACAGGCATTTTAGAAAAGGTTGACAGTTTCTTAGAGTTAAACATACAACCACCATACAACCCTGTAATCTCATTTCTAGTTACTGACTCAAAAAATGAACACACTGGTCCACACAAAGACCTGTTCCTGAATGTTTATAGCACCTTTATGTGTAATAGCTAAAAACTGGAAACAACCTAAATGTCCATCAACTAGTGAAAGATAGATAAATTGTGGTATATCTACACAATGGAATACTGTTCTGCAATAAAAAGCAACAACCTGGATGAATCTCACAAGCATTATGCTAATTTTAAAAAGCCAGGTACAAAAAGGTTTTCATTTTATGACATTTTTATGATATTCTGGAAAAGGCAAAATTAGAGGGACAGAAATGAGATCTGTGGTTACCAACAGGTAGGACAGGGAGTAGAAAGTGACTGTAAGTGGCTTGGGGAATTCTTGAAATAAGGGAAAAATGTTTAATTATCTTGATTTTAGTAATCTTGATTTTAATACATGTGCCAAAACTCACTGTACATTTGGCCTTCGTGGATTTTATTGTACATAAATAATACCTTGATAAATCTGACTTAAATAATATGTAAAAACTAGTAGGAATTGCTAATAACTACCTGGAACTGAATCTATGTATATTATGTGAAACATTTAATCATAATAAATTTACTATTTCAAAAAAAATTATTGCAGCTTTAAACAGGAATTGAAAAATTTTAACTCCCAAAAAGGAAATATCAAAACGATAATATATAGTCAGATATCAACATAATTAGATAAAAGGTATGGTTATAGCAGATTTAAAACAAAGCCACCTAGGTCTGAGAGACCTCTATACTCAATGAACAAGGAACAGATACTATTTTTAAACCATGAAATAGTCTTAAAACCTTATTTTTGGCTGGGCATGGTGGCTCACGCCTGTAATCCCAGCACTTTAGGAGGCCGAGGCAGAAGGATTGCTTCAGACAAGGAGTTTGAGACCAGCCTGGACAACATAGCAAGACCCCATCTCTACAAAATATATATAAAAAAAAATTAGCCAGGTGTGGTGGTATGTGCCTGTAATCCCAGCTACTGGGGAGGCCAAGGCAGGAGAATTGCTTAAACCCAGGAGGCTGAGGTTGCAGTGAATTATAATGATGTCACTGCACTGCAGCCTGGGCGACGGAGCAAGACTGTCTCAAAAAAAATCCCAAACCAAAAAACCTTAATTTAGCTAAGGCCACAAGGAGAATCTTAAACAAAAGTCATAAGTTTACATGTGATAAGTATTGAGGGCTAAGTGGTTAAGAGACATGAGTTGTCACACAGCACACTCTGTAGCATACGCAACGCAGAACTCAAAAGAAAATTAGCTGGGTGTGGCGGCACATGCTTGCAGACCCAGCTACTCAGGAGGCTGAGGCAAGAGTATCACTTGAGCCTGGGAGTTGGAGGCTGCAGTGAGCTTCACAGCCTGGGTGACAGAGCGAGACCCTGTCTCTAAAATAAAGAAGAAGGAAAAAAAAAGAACCCACAGGTTGGTCCAATATGTTAACATGACACTAGTGATTAATTTACAGCAAATCATACTTAATTTGACTTTGCCTAATTTCTTTTTCAGCTATTTACTTTGTAAACCTACTGACCATAAAACAGGCCCAAAATCTGTAATGAACATGCCATTTGTTTTGGTTTTATGTTCTGTAAAACCTAAAAAATATATTCTTGAACATGAATTACTTCTATAATTAAAAGAAATAAACAAAAAGCAAAGTTAGCACATAAAGCCATTATTTCCTACCCAGTCATTCCTGGTTCCAAGAGAATAAACACACTATATAAAGAAAACAAAGAAACAAAATGACAAAACAGGGAAAAACA
>RJWJ010020048.1:0-29522 GCA_004363605.1 Indri indri | reverse complement strand
ATGGTTTATAGTGAATCACATGAAGTTACAGCAAACTTTTGATATTCTAATGTTACCTTTATTTTCAATTTTATAGGAACAAGACTTTTTATTATTTTTCACCTAGATGGTTTAAGCAAATCAAACGAATTTTGGTTTTACCCTGTAAAATTATTTTCAATGGTAAAAGAGTGAAAACATACATCATAGCCTCATGAAATTTCAATAAAGGAACTAATACATTTGTATTTTACATATCCATGTAAAATTGGGAATAAATGCACCACAATCTCTTAAATTTTCTCCTTAAAGACTTGTTTATATCTTAAATTTTTGATTTTAAAACAATTTTTCTACTTAATTTAGGTAGTCTGAAACTTGAAATGGATCTATAACAATAATGATGGCATCTGGAAGACATTTTGAGCAACGGACAAAGCCAAAAGTCAATGGAATGCAACATGTGGATAAAATATTATAACTTTAGCTATGTGGTTAGGTATTTAAATGCCCTTTGGCAGTTGATGCCTTTCTTTTGATATGCAACTTTAGAATGCTAATGCTATTACTGCACTGATGTGTCCAAAATATTTATGTTTTGAAATCTGTCATCAGATGTCATTATTTTCCAAGACTTTAACTAGATGGTATTATATATGATGAGAGGAGTTCCTTCATTTATTTTAATTTTTATTATATTTGTGAATTAAACCTCTTGAATATCCCCAAATGATATGGTATTAGTTAAAGAATCATGGGTAAATAATTCAGGAAATAGATTTATTCTACGTTATGAAAGTCAAATGCAGGGTATCAGAGTAAATTTAAACCACTAGACCATGAGGAAATAAAATGCAGATATGCTGTCAGAATCTGCCTTTTTAATATGTGGAAGATTCTCAGACTGCCCCAGAGAGGGAGTGGAAAAGAAAAGACAGATGGCGTTTAATATTAAGAATGAAATTTGCTCTATACCTTTGAAAGCCTCAGTCCCTAGTCTTTCATTTTATTTCCTTTTGAAATTTTAAGGTCTTATCATAGAGTCTTCTTACATCTCTTTTTAACCTTTCAATTATTCTACTCTCTCTTCATAAGTGTGTGTGCATATGTACAATTTAGGTATTTATGCATGTTTGTACTTTCTCGCTGTCTCTATCTGTATCTAGCTAGCTACCATTGCATCTGCCATCTATGTAGGCTATACACAAAAAAGAAATTGAAATGGAATATAGAAATTACCCAAATCTAATTAGAAGGGAAGTTCTATAGTTCTGAGAAGAAAATAAAATACTTATTTTTAACTGTGACCTCCCAACTAAAAATAATCAATTCGAAGCAACTGTTTAATTCTTTATTTAATTTTTCTTATCTTAGGAAGGGTCCTGATCCTCTCTTTTACCCTTTCCCTTTTTCTGTCTTCACCTCAGCAGATTAGTTACAAAGACAATCTTGAAACTCTTCTTTCTTTCAGGCTTAGCATTCTATCGGCAGAGGCTGAGCTATTCAGGAAGGGCCTTCTAGACACTGCCACAGCTTGGGAATACCATGAAGTCCAAGAGCAGCTGGACTCCATGTTTTCCATCATTCTTCCTTTCTAAAATTCTGAACAATACTCTTAACCCATGGTAGATTATTATAGCTCTTCTCTTTGGACCGCTTTTCAGAACACTTAGCATATAACACAATTCTTCCATGAATATATTCTTGTTTCAGAATTTCTCTCACTTAACTGCCATGCTCTAGCAAATTTAGATGTTGATATTTTGGCCGATCTGGTCAAGAATAAGAAAAATTTATTCTTTTTTTTTTTCTTTTTGATGTGGCTTCCTATAATTTTCCTCTTTTTTCATCCCTAGGGTAATAAACATTGGCTTGGTAAGATTCAATAGTAAAAATGTACATAGTCATTCAAATACCATAGACAACATTCTTATAGAGAATATACAAAAAAGTCTATGGCCATACCACCCTGATCTTGGAAGCTAAGCAGGGTTGGGCCTGGTTAGTACTTGGATGGGAGAATATACATAACATATTTTTCATAGAAATTAGGTAAAATTAGAGCCCTGTTATTTTAACTACAGTTTCATATTTGTTTACTTCTTATTAAGATGTTAATTATTTATTCTTTTCTAATTTGTCTACAAATTGGACAAGACTCCATCAATAAATTCAGCATCTAGAAGTAATAAAATTATTAACTTACTAATATATGAAGAACATACAAATAATACTTTTCCAAAAATTATATGGGGCCCATTGTATTTTGACTATAGTTTTGCATTTTCATTACTAATTGTTAAAAAATATTGGGTAATTGTTAAATTGCCTACAAATTAGAGACCACCTCCCTAAACAGGGGGAAAAAAACTGCCACCTTATAGGTAATAAATTAATTACTTTATCAATATTCTACAATTAGCAATAAATGCTAAGCTATACTCAAATGAATGAATGCCTTAATATAATATATTAAAATATTGGCTATTAACATTTCTTTCATATTTCAGATTTTAAATATTACTTATAGTGTGATTGGACAAACATTTCTGAAAATAAAGATAACCACAATTGCATTTGCTCATAAAGATCATATTTAAATTCAATTTCATTCTTATTAAAATTATTTTATATTTTCCCCTTTAAGATAAAATACCAATTTGACATGTACTATTCTACCATCTTCACATACAAGAATATCTTTAGCCAATGACTAGTTTTGGTAGTGATTTTAGTGTCACTATTTTTGTCTGCACACTTGATATATTTATTACTTTCACGTAGTGCCTAAAATATATTGCTTAGAGAAGCGATATCATTTTACAAGGCATTGCAATAGTATATAGTTAACATTTGGTATACATAGTTTATGAATTGCTGTAATGAAATAAAAATTTTACAAGTAATTCTCTTTTGGATTTGCTAAAACCTAGAAATACAGTAACAATATTCAAAGAAACACAGTTTTATTTTTAAAAAAGCATATTGAAGAGCAGAATGAAACTTCCATTTCTGTCAATATGATGGATTAAACATACTAACCTACTGTCTTTGAAAAGAACTAAAGCACTAGATAAAATATTATGCTTTTAAAGAATATAAACTGAAGGAAAAGTGAGCAATCCTCAGAAATTTGCAACTGAGAGGAAAGAGAACCTCCAGTGATGAACAAAACAATGAATCTGTATTTATTCAGGGTAATTGTTTATATTTCTGATTTTGGTTATTCTCACCCTCCCGAGTTTGTTGATACTAAGCCTGTGTTTTCACAGCCTGCCAAGTTGTTCAATCCATATGGGACAGGGAAAATCATAGGTGAGGAATCAAATAGACCTTCTTGCATGAACCTTGGAGTCTAAAAGGCTGTATCCTCTTTGTAAGGATGAACTAGGATTGCATCTTTCTTACCCTATTCCCTGTCCCTGCCATTGGGGCAGTAATAAAGATTGTGTTTCTCAAATAGTGCATTGCTTGACAAGCAATAGAGAGAGTCCCCTGAGAATTTATAACCATAAGCCAATCTTCATTCAGGATTTCAGTCAAGATTGACAGCACCTAGTGGCCCCAAAATCTTTAAGCCAACAATTGTTTAAATCGCTCTCATTCTGATAATCTCTCACCACTAGACGGAAGCACAAGTAATTCTTCTCTGGAAGAACCGATCTCTAATCCAGGTCTCAACAGTTCCATAGATGAAGATGTATGTTTAAAAATAATTTTTAAAGGAATTTAAAGTATCATTAAGGTGTAAAACACATAAATTGAAATACATATGTTAGTATGTGTCTCCTATATATAACTTTTGAAAAGAAAAAATATAATAAGTGATATTAAGAATTCGACCTTTATGATTAAAAGCAGATTCGATAAAGTTTGGGTTTCTCTAAGGTCCTAAAAGCTACATGCATATCTTGTCCCATGGTAATCTCTATTTTCAAAGCCAGCAGCAGAGAGTCTCCCTCATGTTCAACCTCTTTTAAGCTTCCTTTCTCTTTTTCAGGAAGAACCTATTCCCTTTTAAGGATTTATCTGATTAGGTCAGTTTCATTCAGGTTAATCTCTCTTGCTAAAGTCAACTGTGTCATATAACATAACCTAATCATGAGAGTGATTATCCCATGAGATTATATAGGGTGTGTATAGTCTCTGGGGACAGGAATCTTGGGGCTGTCATAGAATTCTGCCTACCACAGATAATATGAAAGAGAAATTAAGTTACATGGAGAATAGAGTGAAAAATTTTAATATCTAATCAATGTTTCTTTTCTTTTCCTTTTTTTTTTTTTTTTTTTTTTTGAAGCCAGGTCTCGCCCTGTTGCCAGAACTAGAGTGCAGTAGTGTCATGATAACTCACTGCAACCTCAAACTCCTGGGCTCAAGTGATCTTCCTGCCTCGAGCCTCCCGAGTAGCTGAGACTAGAGGTACATGCCACCATGCCTGGATAATTTTTCTATTGTTTGTAGAGATGAGGTCTCACTATTTTGCTCAGGCTGGTCATGAACTCCTGGCCTCAAGCAATCCTCCCCTTTGATCTCCCAAAATGCTGGAATTATAGGCATGAGCCACTGTGTCTGGCCAAGACTCTAATATTCCGATATAGGAAGTCAAATAATGCCCAAGCAGTGCAATCACACACACATGCATGCAAACAACCACAGGGACAATAAAAACAAAAAAACAAAAACAAAAACATGTTTGTACGAAATCTCAAAGGAAAACGTATCCTAAAACCACCAGAGAGAAAAAAAAGATCATCTGGAACAAAGGCACATTAATATCTCACATTCAGAAAATGTGAGGAAAAGTGAGAGACCCGTGGTTAATTGTTCTCAACTGTTGCTGCCCTTATTTTTATACTCCATTGTTTCTGTGCCTTCTGGTAAATTTCCCCACAAGTCTGATATTCTGTTGGGCATCTGATTAACAGAAAGATGGGACAAAATCTCTTTAATCTGTCTCATACAGCATTTAACTAAAGCTTCTACCAACATGATGCCAAGCAGTAGTATGAGAACAACTTGCAGTGTTGACTTCAATCATGGCCCGCTGAGACATTGACCCAATCAGCTGAACAAATGCCATAAACACTCGATGTCTACCTTGCAAATCTAGATGGCTTTCTGCTTAATTTTCTGTACTGACTTGTCTACTTCACCTAAGGCTTTAATCCAGGTAATAGCAGGATGTGTTAATGATTGCTCAAATACTACCTTGGCCCACAAAGAAGTCTAGGACAGTTCTGTCATTAAAAACAACAATGAATTCACACTGATCTGAATGCCTCCTATGTCTGAGTTGATATCATTAATAACATCGGAAGCTAAAATCAGGGCCAAATTTTATACCACATATTCTAATTAGGTAATTCTCATGATAGGGATAACTGCCCAAAGAGTGTGTAACAATAGCAAGTCAACTATCCTGACAGCAAGCTCCCCCTAGCTACCAAAGGTAGCTACAGTCATCTGAAGGTTACATATTCATGGACAGTATTTCCTTAAAGACTTATGGTCTTTTATGATCATCCTTAATGTGTAAATCACCATGTTTTCAGGAGGGAGGCAAGTTAGTGCCTGGTTTTAAGAGTCAGGCTAGTATGCTTCTTAGTTCAGATCAAATTAAGTCTAGACAATACAGTGAGTGGGGCAATAAACAAATAAACCAATTTCGCTTCAGAATGTCCTTAATGAAACATCAAAATTTTTAAATTTTATTAAATCTTAATCCTTGATTATCTCTTTTTAGCATTCTTTGTGATGAAACTGAAAATACAAATCATTTCCACTGCATAATAAACCTCAAAGGTTATCTTGAGGAAAAGTGTGTGATTAACTTGTGAGCTAAAATAGACGCTTTTTATGAAACATCATATTTTCCAGAAAGAATGAGTGACAAAACTTTGATGATTTAGACTTGAGCTTTTGGCAGAGATTTCCTTGAAAATGAATGGTATGTGTCTGTCATTTCAAGGGAAATAACTGTCAGTGTCAGTGATTGTTGCCAATAACAAAATTTAGCTTCTAAGCAAAAATTAAAATTTTGGGAAACAGTGTATACATATGTCAAAACAACATCTTGTTATGTGGTAAATATATACAATTGTATTTGTGCATTAAAAATTTAAAATAAATTGACAGAAAGAAACGGCAAAATCTCCATTCAGTCCCAAAATCGAGATTAAAGTCCAGGATCTCTACCTAAGGTGGTAATGCTGAGTAGGCAGTAATCTGAAAATTGCGTTCAAATATGGCTGCTTTAAACCAGAGAACTTCGAACTAAAAAGACAAGTTGTGCCTTCCTCAGCATACCGACATATAGTGGTGGAATAGGGACAGGGAAACACAACAAATGCTCCTAGTGGGAACGGGGAAGAATCAGAGAAACAGTAGACACCAGTCCTTCAAATCTGAAATCTCGTTGGGCAGATACTTCAGTAGCTTTCCCGCCTGGGAGTGGGGAATGTCTCTTGTTCAGTTTTTGGTTCTGCTCCTTGGGAGTGGCTTTTTTGTTCATTATTCTCCTTCGGCAATTCTCTTTCGTTATCATCTTTAGCTACATGTGAAGTGACTATGCAGCATCATATGCTCTTTGGAGACTGACCAGCTTTCTCAGTCTGGTTCCTACTCTTAGAAGGTTGGCTGCCCAGTGGTTAGTTATTTTTATTCTTAAATATTTTAAGTTGCAGTTCCTTATTGTCTCAACTGGTGGTTCTATTGGAAGTACAGTTGTCTATAAAATTTAATAAATTTATCTATTTAATTCTTCTCAGTTCCATGTGCCATAACTACACCTATTATTCTTTTTATAATATAATTCTCTTATCTGCTATATTTCCTTATCTTCTTCCTCAGATCGTTTCCATTTAGGATTGTATCTGCCAGGTTTTGAGAACAGCACATTTAAGTTTTCATGAGCTCTACCCCCCAGCTATTTGGCCAATTGAAAGCTCCTATTAGGTTCCACCTGAATTGATTCAGCGTTTTAACAATGGGCGTGGTTCTTTAGATCCCTGAGGCAATTAAGAGGTTAAGTAATTTGCCCAAGACCACAAAGCTAATAGGCGACAGATCTGGACATTGAGCCTCGGCAGTTCAACATTGTGCTCCACCACTTTCTTAATGACGGTCATGATCATTTACTTTCCATAAGGCAGGACAGATGTGAGCTATGTGGAGGTCTTCACACTAGGTACAGCTGAGCACCAAAATCTGTCAAGGAAGTTACTCAAAAGCTTTTACTTAAGATCATTATATGTGAGTTACTTTAAATAAGCTCCTGTTGGAAGGTGACTTGTCATTTTTCTTTTTAATTTCTTCAGCTCCAAGGAATATAAATCTATTTTTTAAATGTCAACCCCAAACACTCCAGGGTTCCAAAAATTTAGTCCTGACAGAGAAATGATTTCACTCTACCAGACTGCCATAAAGATCAGAAAATGTGCTGTGTGGTTAAGAAAAGCAGAGGTCATAAGCATATTTACAAGGTGGCATGAAGATGTGTTGAAATATTAAGCTATATTTGAGGATACTTCAACCCCTACATGTGAACTTTTCTATATAAGCATTCAAGACTGCTTTTCTACCTGTGCATAAATGAGTCCAATATCACAGAAAAACTAATTTGAGGAAAGTTAAAAATCCAGGTACAATAATTCAAGCAGATTGTATTTTGATATTCTATACTGTCCTTCCGCCGTGATCCAACATCCACATTAGTTCCCAGGCTATTCCTCCAACAAAGGACATATTTCTTCAAATTTTTCTTTGCAGCAAAATGCACTGGTCTTATTTTCCAGCTTTGTTTTCTTCTAGAGTGTAAATAGGAAATTTATGATGAATTTTTCCATACTAATGGGCGAATGGATACTTATGGCTAAATATGTGTTCTCTTTGAAGTGTTCCAATTGCATTTTGACAAGGTTTTCTAATTTTCTAGGGTTTCTAATGCCACAACCTGAGGTACTGAGATAAAAGCAGTAGTTATTATAGACAATCTTCAGGTTAATTGGATAAATAACTTCAGAAAATTAGTCTGAGTACTCTCCAAATCATCTGAGGCAGGGAGACTTCAACTCCACATTTTCATGGTCATTATTAATTAGTATCTCTCCTAGAAATTCATCAGATTTAACATGTATAATAATATGCACTACTCTTTAAACAGATGAAACCACAGATGTATACAATATTGAAATTCAGTCAGTAATGTGATTTACTTCATATCTCCTTTAAACAGAAGTATATAATATAATCAACCATTTAATGATTTAGCTTTCTACCCTCTTCAAGAATACATATGTAATATTTGTAACATGCAAAAAAGAGGGATGTGGAATTAAAAATAGGCATTTGGAGTGTGTGTGTCTCTGTGTGTGTGTGTGTGTGTTTGTGTGTATGTGAGAGAAAGGGGGTGGGGGAGAGAGAGAGAGAGAGAGATTGTGTGTTAAAGGGTAATGATCCTGAAGAAGTGACTTAGACTTTACCACAAGTTTTATAGTGGAAGAATGCCATTTCCTGCATAAGATCCATTGTTCTGAGATCTCATTATTTTCTTTTTTCCTCCCTTAAGTGTTATTCTCATGGAAATTGTTTCAGTAAGACTGACTAGTGATGACAACTCTGGTGAAAACTGACCTTTATTCACTTGATTCATGACATCTCAGCAAAGCTTTTTCATCATTAACAGCAATGTATTCAGAAAGAGCCTCTAAAATAAGGCCCCAAAGCTTTATTTTATTGAAATGTAATAACTGATTTCTCACATATTGATTTCATGCAGAGAGAAAGAAAGAGAGAAAAGGGGAAAATAAGAAAAGACAATCTTTATAGCTTCCTTTTATCGAGTCTCAATTTCATATGAGAAATAATTTTGGAAATATTTACTTTGAATATTCATTTATATAACAAATATTAAGCCCCTGTTAGGCTCTAAAGAACAAACTACAGAGTTAAAATAATTTCATCATCAATATGTGGAGTGACTAGCTATCCTCGTTTGCTCAAGGCTGTTCTGGTTTTAAAACAGAAAGTCCCAGATCCTGGGAGCCCCTTACTCTAAGTGGCAAAACTTGCATATGACTATTTGCACACCTACCTCTAAAAGTCAGAACATTATTGAAGCAAAGAAGTACTTTAAATAATTAGCTTCAAACCATTAAATACTTTTCAGTTTTCCAGAACTGGCAGCTCATTGCCTAATTTGGCCTACAGACATTTTTGCTTGGTGTGTTATCTATTGCTACAAAACAAGTTGCCCCAACACTTACCATCTCTAAACAACATATATTTATTATCTCACAATTTCTAAGGCTCAGGAAACTGGCATGACTTAAGACTGTTGGACTGAAGACCTCAGTTCCTTCCTTGCGAACAGTTGAAGCCTACTCTCAGTTCCTTGTCAAATGGGCCTCTCCAAGATGGCAGTTTGCTTTACCAAAGTTCCCAAGAGAGTGGGTCTTCTAGTAGGAAAGAAGTCACAATCGTGTGTACGCTAATCATAGAAGGGATTCCCTGTATTCTCTTCATTAAAAACAAGTCACTAGGTTCAATCCACACTCAAGGAGGGAGTTACACAAGGACATATTGATACATAGCAGGAGGTGGGAACCAAAGGAGGCCATCTTCAAGTGTGTCTGCCACACTCGGCTCTCAGAGAGCGTAATATAAATTAGTTGTATAGAGATATAGATACAGAAATAGATATATAGGATGTTACAAGTACTGCTCCTTTCCGGTCATCATTCATCCTCCCGAAGTTAATCACAAATCTCTGAATTCTGTCACTACAGACTAATTTCACCTCCTTTTGGTCTTCGTATGAGTAAAATCATAGAGTAAGTACTTTTTTGTTTCTAGCTTCTTTTATTCAACATTTTCTCTTTGAGATTCTAATACATTGCTTATTCTTTTCCATTGCTGTATTTACCGCATTAATATATCATGATTTATTGATGTATTCTACTGGATCTTGATCAAAGCATACATATTATAATGAATCATCTTGCATTATAAGCTTATGTATCTCAATTTCCTTTGCTAAACTTTTTCTCCACTTCAATCCTCCTCCTTTTCCAGTTCTTCCACATCCGCCTGGTATCTTAGCTTTGACTCAAAGGGAGCGATTTATATAAACCTATTTCCACAAGGTGTTTCTGATTTAATGCTATCACCTTTAGAGGATTTGCACTCTAAGATTAAAAAGGAATCTTTAGAATATCTCTATATTTTAACAGAAGACACCTACGTGAGAGCAATTTGGTGATGGAGGCGTGCTATCTGATAAAACACGTTGAATACAACACACTCACTCCATCTAATGGAAATATAGGTTAGACTTTTAAAATTCTTATCATATGCTAGTGATCATATGCTAGACTTTTAAAACTCTTATTGTTGATCCCAGTGGATCAAACTTCTGATAAGTTCTGACCCCATGCTAAAATCTTTGTTTAGTTATGTCAATAGTGTTTCTCTGTGAGTTTTAATGTATAAGTATTTTGGTATTATAAGAAAGAGGATTTTATATTATCTTAATTTCCTATGCTTTTGCGGTACAAATGTGTGTTTTATCCTAGCTTACATTACTTGGCATATTTGAAATTAATGAACCAGATTTTCCTTTTAAAAAAACTCTTTTTATGAATTCTTATTATCTTTCCTACCAGTTAATACTAGTTGAGAAATAATTTGTTTTTGTTTTATATAATACCAAATGGAACTGTGATTTGAGATGATAATGTGATATCAAAATCTTAATCAAAGACTCTAAAGTCAGGTATTCATTCCCTGAATGTACTACTGAGATAACATTAAAATATAAAAGCTGAGATGCACACATGCACTCTTGGAAACAAAATGTTATATTTAAACCATGGGGAGTGTTGAAGGGGGGATAAAATGGACTACGAATGCAAGAGAGTTATTTCAAAGTTGTTCTAAAAATTTTAAACTCTTTATCAAATTCCTTCAAGGCTTATTCGTATGTTAAAAGTATTATAGGAACTTCAAAATTATTCCCCCAAAGAATACTGAACATGTTCTAAGTTCTCCCATTTAGAATTCATAATTCTGAGTAAGCCTATTTCAACCAAATTCAGCATTTCTCATTTATATTTGGGGAAACATACCCACTTTTATCTTAAAACTCAGATGTAAATGTGTGTTGAAAAACAAACTGAATATTCAGTAATAGGTGTGGTAACTTTTCTGTTTACACATTTGGAATTTCCCATGTGTTGAAATCATTATTTTACTCTTAGCTTTGGACAGTGATCATATCTTCAAAATAACCTTAATCAACATGATGTGCAGAGGAAGAGAGGAGGGCACTCCCCTAAAGTTATGTGCCACGAGGAAATTTCAACACTTTCACAATCTAGCCTATTTTAAATAAACAAAAAATGGAAGTTGTTCATGCATAATAAATCCCTGCTGGGCTTTGCTGTTTTCATGACTAATTTCTTTCACTAACCACAGCTTCACAGCCTGTGACCTTTAAGCGGCAGGCATTCTTTATAAAAACATGGGCTCACTGTAAAGGGTTGTGCTTTTTCTTACCCACGAACTCCCTAGTGACTTGTTAACTGTCCAAACACAAATGTCTTCAAAGGACTTATGGAAAATGTAGTCGTGAGATTTTTTTTTTTTTTGAAACCATGAAATGAACCTTCTGATTATAAAGTCAAAAACTAAAATTATAATAAAGAATAAATTGTTACTCTAAAACTGGGCATAACTAATTTTTCTTCACAGAAACATCAGTTCTGGTAGAGACACTGAGGTACTATCTAGTCATTTCCTCATGATAGGGCAGAATGGCAAACGTCTCAACTGAGACTTCTAGGTGGCTTGCTTGAGGCTAACAGGGGAATTTGAAGCAGATACTAGAACCTGGCACTTCTATCCCATGTCTGCTTTATGACTTACTTAACAACCATTGACTCCAGATCTTTCTGTCATAGACACTTGCCTAACATTTTTTACTTGCTCCACTTTCTGTTAGCTCTACCATTTATTTTAGATATCTCTTGAATTTGTTTGTTCTTATAGGAAAAATATTTCTTGTTTCAAGTGAAATCTACTTATACAGATAACAGTGAGGTTCCTATCAAAACCAGGAATCATCACCACTGAGCTTCTTTCACTAAGTAATTAGCTCAATAACAGAACGGAGGTTGGCCTCAAGTTTCAAGTAACTCTCTTGACATTAGTAATTTGTTTTTCTCCTTCAACATTCTCTATGGTTCAGGCACAACATCTTCTTTGCATTCTCAAGGGCCGAGAATACCCCCAGGAGTGTGCTGATTACGAAAGTGGGTAGCAAAATGAACTAGGCTACTAACCGACTAAGCAATGAATATAATTTTCAAGCATTCAGTAAGAGAGAAAAATCAAGCAAGTGGCTTGAGTTCTTTCACTTACTGATCCCTTCTGTTCAGCGTTCATAGATAATGTATAGAAGCACTTTTTCCAGCTTCAATAGTCTTGGAGGTATCCTTACCTCAGTAAGGATGCTACTTTGTGTTATTCTTCCTTTGCCATCCATTGCTGATTGGAGTAGAGTTGGACAGGGGCGGATACAATCTGTTTGCTTCTCTTGGTGGTTTGGAATAGGATATAAGTATGATAACTATTAATATATGGTTGTCTGTACAGGAGCTAAGAGCAAGCTCATGTATTACTATCTCATTCATAATTATTTCCCCCCCACTGCATTCCTATTGTTTGCATGCCTCTATTTCAGCACTGCAGACATTTTTAACTTGCATTTTGCATTTTATTTTGTTATTTCTTCCTCCCTGCAATGGAAAAGAAACTCTTGAGGGTAGGTGCCATGACTTACTCATTTTGAATTCTACTTTGTGTCTGGGATAGTGCCTAATAAATAGTATAGTATACATTAAACAATTTTGCTGCTTTTGTTGAATTGCATTTCTGTCCTCTTTTTCTCAGTTCTTTTTTCCCCTAAGATGCATTACAATGACCTTGTAACTTAATTCCATTACATTTATTTATGATCCTTTTCCAGATAGCCAAGACCAATTATTTTGAACATGTTTTCTGCCATCTATTGCTCCTAGCTCTGAAACCTGAATGTGTATTATGTCTAATCTATCATTATTGAAAACATCAAACAGCCTTTATGAAATATTGTTATTTATGCCCTCAGGTTGGGGCATTGATTCATTGGTATTTACTTTTTCTTATGTCCTCACAGATAACTGTACACCAGCCTAATAGTTTTATAGTTTAAATAGTGTTTATTAGTTTAGGACTAATATGCAATGTTGAGATAAGAGGAAAATGCTTTCTAAAGTCTAAGTAAAACAGAAATAAAAAGGAGTCATCTATCATCTGAGGCCAGTACTGTCTTATAGAAGACAAAAATATAAACATACTCTGTGTATTGAGAAAAATTATTTACTTAAAAATCATTTTTTTCTGTATGGACCCCTTTTAAGATCAGTTTTACAAAATGTTTAATGACATGGCAGTTGTTTCATATGAAAATGTGAAGGAAAATGAACCATTACATGTGTAAGATCTATATTATTCCATAAATCTATTTTTTCAAATGAGTTTTAAAAGAAGAATTTATTCTAAAACATATTTATCGATCATCTACTATGTGGCAATGGCTATTACATGCCCTGGGGATATATCAGTTAAAAAAACAGAAAAAAGGCCAGCGTGTAGCTCACGCCTGTAATCCTAGCACTCTGGGAGGCCAAGGTGGGAGTATTGCTTGAAGTCCAGAGTTGGAGACCAGCCTGAGCAAGAGTGAGACCCCATCTCTACTAAAAAAAAGAGAAAAAATTAGCCAGGTGTGGTGGCGAGCGCCTGTAGTCCCAGCTATTTGGGGGCTGAGGCAGGAAGATTGCTCGATCCCAGGAGTCTGAGGTTGCTATGAGCTAGGGTGATGCCACAGCACTCTAGCCTGGGCAACAGAGTGAGACTTTGTCTTAAAAAAAAAAAAAAGACAAAAATTCCTGCCCTCACAGAACTTTACGTCTTTGCAAGGCGAGAAAATAAAATAACTATGTAAATATGGTACTAATAATCTAATAGCTCTGGAGATGGGTTATATAGATTGTTGGCAGAATGTGGCACAGCAATTTCAAATAGGGGGTTCAGGAAGACCTCACAGAGAAGCACGGATATGAAACGGGAGAGGAAAAGTACTATATAACCACCTTGGGAAGAGCAGTGTAAGATTAGGCAAAGGCAAGTCAAAAGCCTGGAAACTCTGAGCCCAGAGGTTTGATGAAGAGCAATGAGTCCAGGGCAGGTAGAGTTGAGCAGGTACGCGGAAGACCACAGGTGGCTGAGAGGCGATGGTGGCTTGGATGAGGTTGTTAGCCATGAAGGTGTTGAGGTGGGCACGGCACTGTTATGGATACACTGTGAAGTTATTCCTGACAGAATTTGCTGACAGTAAGATGGAAGGTGTGAGAAAAAGAGAGGAATGCAGGATGACCAAGGTTTGGGTAAAGAGCCTGAATTATTATCTGTGTAAATCATGAGGAGACTACAATTGACGTCTAGTTCTTTACATATTTTTATTATCTCATCGAATTTCTGGAAATTCTGACTGAAGGTATCAGAAAAAAATCATTAGTAAGATGAAATGACTTACTTGGCATTGTATAATTTTCCTTTTATTTCTCGAGGTATTTTAACATTAGAGTTTTTCGATTTGTCTTTTCTTTCCTGCTTTGGGATTCTGTTTTTTTCCTACATTAATGTTTCAAATTATCAATTTAAAATTTCCATTATTCTATATTATTCTTTTATACTTTTTCCAATTGATTCACCATTTGTGCGACTGATTTAGGTCAGAGCTTTCAAAATATGCCAGTTAAGGTTAAACAGTATGATCACTATGGTGTCGTAAGCATTGTATTCTCTTTTAATATTTAATCCTTCTTATTATTCACATCCACATTTTGTAGTAGGCAATGTGTTCTCTAATTTAAAGATTAGAAAATTATGTCAAGATTAATTAATGTATCCAAAGCTATGCAGATATTAAATTGTGAAATGATGTGGAAAAGGGTGGTAGAAAGATCTTTTAAGTCTATGCAATTACTGCAGGAAACCCATAGTACCCTGTTAACTATTATACTTAGGTAGACATAGCCTGTCCTCTAGAGTGCAAGAAAGAGCACAGTAACTTTAATTGATATTGTATTTTAGATTGTTGGTAAGATGAATAGCTACAACTTTAACAAAATTACATTTTAGACATAAACAGTGTCCTAGATCACGTTTACCAATTGATACATAAATCAAGTAATGGCTTGGCAGCCTTCCATTTCTCTGTTATGATTTACAACTTCATTTAGTGAAAACAAGGCTAGACTTATAATCATTTCTTACTGGTTTAATTTCAGTTTTACAATTTTCTGAAATATTTTTGTGATTTTAGACAAACATATATTTTGTGTCTTAGTTTCTCATTATAAAATACAGAAAATAAAATTTGCCTGTTTCACAGTTTTGTGATGGAGATCAAATAAGATCATTCATGTGAAAGCTCATGGAAAGTTATTATTAAACTGTAAACTATTATAAATTTATATTGAATCCTCCCTTGGGACTTAAACATTTCTAGAGTTCTTTTAGCCTCTGATGTTTCCAGCTCCTAGCACAATTGCAGCTTGTAATTGGCCTGATTTTCTCCTCCAGGTATAGCAATTTTTGCTAGCTAATTTATTTTTAAGGGGTAAAGTTCCAGAAAGGAAAAAACCTTTTTTCCTTAGTGAGATTTGGGTTCCCAATTCCTTCTGAGAAAATAATTTCCAGCGAGGAAATGCCTGCCGAGGTCAGTTCATTTCCTTCAGGATTTACCTACCTGCAACTTGTGCTATCTCTGTCCTCTAGTGGAACTGGGTCTAGCCCAAGCCATCCCATTTCAGAGTGAGGTGGCTTTTGTGGGTTGTTTTATCCCTCTGAATTGCATTTTTCTAACTTTAAATGTAGTCACTAACAGCAGCAATTCTCAAATTGTGTCAACATATATTCAGGGTGTCATAATTAGCAATGAAGTGGAAAGGAAGTAATTTATTGCTAATCAGAATCTACTAATGTTTAGAAATCATTTACTTTTTCAAATAAATTAGCAAATTTCTATTTGTTCTCCTGAGTAGGAGAAAAAGGTAGTTCCCAAGTGCAATGTACAAATTATTTTATCTATATATGTGCATTGTGATGGAAAATATATTGAAAATCACTGCTGTAGAACAAATGATTTCTAGAAATTCTATGATTTAAAATTCAAAATTTTAGTTTCTAAAAAATGTTTCCGTACTGCTTATTTCTAAGGATACCTAAGCACAGCTAAGTATGTTTGAGGTCTAAAAATTAGTTGTGATGAAATGAGGAATAAATTCAGTGGTCAATTATCTGTCCTCGTCATACTTGATCTGTAAACACCATTTGATAAAGTGCTTGAAAAGCCTTCTTCACCTGGCTTTTGGTACACAACACTAACCTGATCTCCCTACACTCCTCTCTTACCAGACCTCTCCTTTTCTCCTCTTCTTCCCGATCTCCAAAGCCTGAAATGCCACAGGATTCAGTCCTTGAAACCCAACTCTTTTCTCTCCTCAATCACTCATTAGCTCATCTCATCTAATCTCCCGGCTTTAAATATTAATATTATCCATAGGCTTATAATAAATCTCAAATATTTTTTGCTTAAATCTCTCTCATGCATTCTGGACTCATATCCAACTGCTGAATTTACATCTCCACATCTCCATGTAAATGTCTGATAGATATGTCAAACTTACCACATCCCCAAACAGACACAAACCTCTCATTTCCCTAAACTGCTCCTGAATTTCATCTTCATCTCCATAAATAACAACTCTATTCTTCCTTTGATTGCTTAAACCAAAAACATTGGTATTATTCTCACTTTCTCTTTGGGGCATCAGACTTCAAAAAATAAGAAAGAGAAACACGCACACATATATATATAGAGAGAGACAATGAATCAATGATATCCTCAATGTTTCTAAGTCAGTCCTGGAAAAGGAAACAATAAAAATAGCTTATAGTAAAAACCTTGAAGTCCTATTAAATGACAATTATTTTGGCCTCCTGGCCAAAAAAAAAAAAAAAAAAAAAAAAAAATCCAAGGGGAATGAAAATGTTGGAAAAGAAGTGGCACTGGTTCTTATTTCAATTCTGCTTAGCCAATCATCTTTTCACTATCACCATAAAATGACAGCCAGCAGGCCCACACATTCTCAACCTCTACCTGTCCACCTAGACTAGCTGCCATGTATAGCCTGAAATAACATTTGGAAAAATATATGTCTGCATCACTTTCAAAGCTGCTTAGAACTTGCAAGTTAATATTTTGACCATTTGCATTTTTAAACTGTTTTCTGCTGAAATAAGTCTATTAGAATGTACTGATGCAGATTTTATACAGCCTGGTTCCTTTACATCATAATTTTTACTATACACACCTTGTGTACAAAGTATGTAAAGACTTTATAGATGTACCATGTCTCTGTATATACATATCTATAACCAAATCATCATGAAAGTATAATGTTTGATTTGCTTGAAGCTCATTATTTTCAAAATTTGTGTGTGTGTGTGTGTGTGTGTGTGTGCGTTTTCCTCACTTATTAAGATGATATGCCCTTCTTAAAGTTCTGAGCCTTTTGTGTAATCTAATGATATAATTGAAATTTCCACTTGGCTCTTGGATAAATAGGCTCTGCCTAGCAGGATGAAGTGCCAGATTAAACTGCAGGACTTAGAAACACATGTTCTAGAATTGAGTCCTTAAATTCTAGGCTGCTTAGTGAAATCGTGCATGTGAAACCTGAATCACAGCATATAGAACAAAGTAAATTTCCTGAAAACAATTTTTTTGTGAGCTACATTCCCTCCTTCACCCAAAGGGGTAGTTATTAGCTTTGTCAAATGAACCCTAGTGGGAGGTGAAACGTTTAACCCGGAAATCTTAAGGACAAAGAAAGCAGACCAATGCTACGATTTCAGGGCCAGGACAGTTGCTTCAGGATTAGAATCAGACAGTACTCTGAGTTAGTTGGACCAAAGGATGTTTGAGAGTTTCCTGTAAACCAGAAGAGGGCCATGCACTAGAGGGTGCTGGTGGCAGTGTGGTGTGGAATCTTCTTTGGTTCTTGGCCAATGGGCTCTCTCCTCAATACAGGGGCAAAGACACCCACACAGTTAGAAGCCAGAGATATACAAGAGCTTCCTAGGGGCTTCATAAGGATTTGCAAACCACCTCCTGAAGTAGAGAATTTTCTATCTGCCTCAATGGAATTAGAGGTGGAAGAACTCGAGGAGAATCTCTGATTAACTTTTTAAGTGTCCCACCAGAAAAATAGATAATTTTAAACATTTTCCATGCCCAGCACCAGTTTACAAATGGGACCAACCAGTCGTCAGTTCAAGTAAAATCTTTCCCATTCCCTTTATCCTCCTCTTCCACATACATGGAGCAAGTAGAGCAGGAAAACAGAAAAGCCAAGCACTTTTCCAAAATGTCAGAGGATACCAATGGCTGGCAAAGTGGAAGTCTTTCTTTATAATGGAGGTTAAATATTTAATATTATCCAGAATTGGATATTTTAAATTTCTGACTCAACACTCTCTGTTTTCCTTAGAAGTGATTAAAGGAAACTTGATTTCCAAAGAGTGAACAGGAAAGTCATTAGACCAAATTTCTCCCATTGTCACAGGAAGAGATTTATCAATTGAATAAATTTGGAAGAGGAAAGGGGAGACAAAACTAAAGTTACATTTTTATTGCAATTTATATCCCATACATCATGCTTCTATGAGATTTATGAACAAGTATATACTTCCTAGATACATACATATGTGTGTATAAAATATCTCCTCCCGACATTGATCTTCATAAGGATCTGACAACATAATCTAGAATGATATAAAGCCAACAGCTAAGACCTAAAAGATTATACTTTAACTTTGAACATCACCTGACTAATTTTTATGCTAGTTTTTAAAATCTTATGAAATTCTAGTTAAATGATGAAGATGAATCTTAGCTCCTGGTGTACTTTATTTGTATTTATCTAAATTTTTAAATTAGACTAGGGTTTTTGTTTGTTTTTGGTATCTAGAAAATAAAGTGCTCTAGGGAAGAATGCAATCATATTACTATACTCAGCAATTAGTAGTAAATAATAGTTGCATGTAAGATTTGAAGAACCGTAAACTCTGGAAGTTGCCATAATTATTGATGCTTTTTAAAAGCCTAATTTGTTGTTCATGTCTATTTTAATGTACTCTTAAAACCTTCTGTCTTCTTTTATGCATATTTATTGTAATGTCATTAAAATGAGCATTATGTAGTTAGCAAATATTCATAGTCCTATTTTTATTGAGTCTTTTGTAAATGTTCTCACAACCTAGTGGAAGAAAAATTTTTTAATTAAACAAATGTGGATATGAGCTGAAAGTTGCTACTTAATGGCTATTTGACTTTCAACTTCAGTTTATTCATCAGTAAAATAATAGGAAAAATAATTTCAACCTTTTAGGATTGCCAAATTACAGATTAAAATATAATGTATAAACTTCCTTTGCTAATAATTGAATAATAAAAATATTTTTAAGATTTTCTTACACTTAAACTTCTTATTCCCATATCTCCCCCCAACCCCCGCCTTTTTGTTTAGGTAAGAAGCAAAGTAGCAGGAACTATTTTAAAACAAGTAGATTATAAACTGGCATTCCTCCCTGTGTCATGCAGACTTCTTTCATAGGCTTTTTTTGGCTTATTCTTACCCAGATTTATATTTAAGAAATTCATGCAGTCAAAACAAAGTCTTCAATTCTCTTTGCTTATCCTCCACTATAACATTATTTTTGAACAACTCTCTCTCTTCTTTCTCTAATTGCAGGCATATTATGTGAAGCATCAAATTTATGATATCATTTTAAGTTTACTCCACTGCTGAAAAAAAAAAAAGGCAGAGGATAAAGTTGTTTACTTAGTTTTTCTCATTTATGAGCCAAAATCAAGTATTCTGACATTCATACTTCACGGTTGCCTGGATAGATAATGAAACCCACTTTCACGCACCACAAATTCCCATGGGGCTGAGTCTCATCTGCTTCACATTATTGTATATCCCTGCCACGTGCACAGGTTACATCCCGTTAACTTTAACAGGGGCAGAAACGGTGCTTTGCAGATACAAAAGAGAAATAAATTGGATCAGTGGTCTCCAATAAATAAGTGATTTCCTGGTATTTAACCCTGAGTTATTTTCATTTATCCACTTAAAATTGCCTATGTACATTGAAGGTAGAAGGTCAAAATTGAATTTTCTTCTCCCAGAATGATGTCTTCTAGGTGAATCAATAGTCATTAACATTTCTATATTTACTGATTTAATAAATCTTATTTGCTTAATAATTCTATGTACTATTGCATAATAGGCTCTATATGAAATTTGTCCTCCAAATTTTACAAATATGTTGGTTAATAAATGTATATATCATAAATTATCATACAATGGGGGAAATGCTTACTGATTCAATAGCTTATTATTGGCAGATTTATTTGATTATTGTTAAAAATCAGCCTAGAACTTTAGGCTTATAGTACTCAAGTAATTCCTTGTGTTTGGTGGGAAGGATTAGAGAGTTAGACTACTAAAATATAATGACTTCACCCAATAAAATATAGTACACATCATTATAATTATGTTACTTATTTATTCCTGTATTTATGGATTTTTTTTTCCCAAAAATCTCTAAAATCACTTTAAGAACAGTATTTCACAGTGGTTAACAAAATGAAATTATATAGACCTAGACCTAGTGTCAAAACCTCATAAACTGTTTAAATTATTTAATCTGATTTTATGCTTCTCATCTGTGAAACAAGTGTTTTACTACATTACTTCATATATGAGTAGTTTTAATTGAATTCAGAGCATTAGCAATTTTGAAACTGGTTCAAAGTAAGTGTTCAATAAATAAGACCTATAACAATATAATGTTCATCATTAAGCAAGATTGTGTATATTAGAAGTAAACAATTAAAAGAGTGGCAACATTGTGTATGTAAAAATTTAGTTGAATTTAAATAAAGCAAATTATTGAGAATACGAGAGTATTGGTGATTAGGTAAATTAGGCAAATTAATGTATGTGTATGTATGTATATGTATATGCATACATATATATATATTTGCATTATATAGGCTCTTTCAAAACCTTTCTAAAAATAACTGCACAAGTGGAAATCACTAAGGAACATGTTGATCGTTTTAACTACCTAAAAAGTAATCTTGGTTATCTGTATGTAAACAAATCAAAAACAATAGAAAATCAAAACTAGAAAAATCATTTGCTCAATTTATTTTAAACAATAAATTCCTGTATCTCTGGAAACACTCAAAAACAAAACAAAACGACAAATGTTCCAAGTTTAAAAATGAGTGAAGGACACTAATAAATATTCTACAAAAACTATGATTTTTGAAATCATATATGAAATATGAAAAATGCATTCAGAAAAAAAATTTAAAGATATACAAAAAATATAATAAAAATAAAAATCAAAGCAAAATTTTTTACTTGTATTATAATAGCAAAATCGTTAAGAAATTACTAGGGATGAAGAGGAATGATCTTCCTCCTACAATTCCAGTGAGTGAATGATACAGATGGCAAAGTCTTTCAAGGGGCAAAAAACATGGCAAAGTGTGCCAAAAGCCATAAAAATGCCACTTGATCTAAAAATTCTAATTCCATGAATTTATGCTTAGACTATGTCTAACAATAGGAATAATTTGTGCCTTATTGCTTATAATTACTATTAAATAATAAAGCTTTTGATTAGTATTTATTATGAAAATATGTGTTACTCTATTCATTTGTAAATTATAAAATGTATTCAGAATGATCTCCTTATAAGAAGTAAGACAATGTATATATGCACACATAAATATTAGGTCATTAAATATAAAATGTATGATTTCAAATCAAAAGTGTAGTTTATCATATCTCAAATGAGAAGCAGTACAATGAATCACAGTATGTGACTAAACTATCCGCAGTTTTGCCATCTTAAGGGTAGCTTGTTTATACCAGCAGAGAAGAAGCCTAGAGAGCGAGTGGCGATGAAATCAGGAAAGGAGTTTTTCACAACTTGTTGGGAACTGAATGTTTTTCCTTGCAAGAAGTGGTCCGAAGCCTGGAAGGAGTGGTAGTCAGTTGGTGAAAGGTCTGGGAAATATGGTGGCTGACAGAGAGTTTCCAAGTCCAGCCTCCTGTAGTTTGAACAGCGTTGTTTGTGCAAGATGTGGTCGAACATCGTCTTGCAAGAGGATTGGCCTGTTTCTGTGGACAAATCTTGGCTGCTGAATCACAAGCATCCTCATCATTTCATCCAATGGGTTGCAGTAGACATCTGCTGTAATCGACTGACAGGGTTTCATGAAGCTGTTGTGGATAAAACCAGCAGTGGACTATCAAATAGACACCACTAGTTTTTTTGATGAATATTCAGTTTTGGATTGTGTTTTGGAACTTTATCTTTATCCAACCATTGTGCCAACCATTGTCAAACCTTGCTGCTAATTCACACGTAGGTTGAGATGGATTTGCTTCTACTACAGCTTTCAGCTCATCATTATCCACCTTGGTCTCAGGTCGCCCACGTGGCTCATTTTCAAGATTAAAATTACCTGAACAGAACTTCACAAACCATCACCGTACTGTGTGTTCATTACCACATCCTTCCCAACCCACACACTTTGTTGATATTTCGAGCTGTCTGAGCTGCATTGGTTTTATGATGGAACTCATATTCAAAAATAACATGAATTTTTTACTTACCTATGGTTTCACAAAAATTGCTCTAAAAATTTTTTACAGATACTCACAAGTCAAACCATTGTTTGAAAGAATGAGGATGTACCTTCACAATAAAAATAAAACGAATGGTTACAGTGAAATGTCAGAGATATCAACTGTCAGACTTAGTATTTAAAGAAATCAGACATTTCACACTTAATAACCTAAAACAAATGGGAACAACTCATCCTTATGCATGTGTCTATATAACAGGTTTTTAACTAACAATAATTATTAATATCTCTGGGTAATAACATGGATGGCTTTAATCTTTTCCTCATTTATATTTATTATATTGTATTTATTTATTTATTATATTGTTTTAGAGAGCCAGGTGATGGAAAAGAAAAGATAAAAACAAAGCAAAAATGTAGTGAATTAATTTGTATCATGCAGTCTGAATACCTGAGCACTGGCCAGCTTGCTATTGCATGGATTCTTTGTTTTTAAATGTAGTACAGTCTTGTCCATTGGAAAACATTGGTAAGACATTTTTAGGTTAAAGGATGGTAATAAATGTAGCCTCCCATAATTAGAAATACATATATAAATCCTTTGCCTTCTCCAATCTTTGTACGTAGAGATTACTATGTAGATGCCTAACAGTTCTTTCAATATTGTTGAACTTAATAAAGGTTGTTCTCCCTTTGCATCTGATGTTTAAAGAAGCTATGATTTATACACCCATATGTATCCCTACTTTTACTTTCCGCATCTCTAAGTTGATGCATTGACTGCTCAATTCCCCATAACCCATTGGTCTCTATAAAAAAACTTAAGGTTATCTTCTTATAGCATTCTTTTTGAAACTTTGGAATCTTCTTGCTTCAAACTGTTTTCCATAAATATTCATTTAAGAATCCAATAGCAGGCTTTTTCTATTTTACTATTTTCTTGGTTTCTTGCTTGGTAGATTGGTTAAGTTATATGGCTACATTTTGGGTTAACGTTATTGGTATTCAGTGTTGACATATGACTCATTGTTGGCTTGGTTTTGAAAAGACATGCAGAATATATTCAAGGGCTATTTTGAAAGGGTTACATAATGCGACATAGTAACAATAGAAAAATGGGAAAGTGTCACATGGCATGACATAAAAAGAAAAAATAATATTTTCTGAGATACAAAATAAAGTAGAATCATATCGGTGATAATATATCTTAACAGAAGGACATACCAATCAATGTTTTCAATTACACAAAATTCTTCCATCTGGTACAATTCTGACAAGAAAATAAATACTAAGGTGGAGAACTGAATCTCATTTTACAGAGTTAACAATAATAATAGAGTGAAAAAAACTGTTCTTGTGTGTTAATTTCTTTTGCAATAGCATACAGCTGGGTTCTATCTTTTATTGTGTATATTATTTAAGAATTCTATCCTTTTAAACTTTGATCATGTAGTTTTCCTACATCTGGTTCTATTTGGCACTTGCTATAGAGAGAATATAAAAGGTCAGGTGAACATTAATACCCATCTCTAATAAAAAGAGTATGGATCTTCTATAAAATATACATGTATATTATTTATGCACAATTTATTGCTATTTCTATTGTCTTAACAAATGTCCATTAGTATGATATAAAATGGTATAGAGCAAACTGGTTAAACTTATAAGTTGTTACTTTAATTTTGAATCTCACTTTTGGATGCTTTAATTTCTGTTTTTTCAATCTACCATTATACATATTTAAAAATACATCTTTTATTCTTTTACTTTTATTCTGTTACTTAATATTGGTTGGAAAGCAATAAAATTAGAGGTTAGGACTTCATAATTTGCTGTATTCTGTGAAACTGCAAATAGCTAAACTTCTCATTGACCCAGTTAACTTAACTGAAAAATGGGTTTAAGCACTGCATTCATCTCATAGGGTAATTGTAAGGATTTAAAGAGATAACATACTATAATATCAGGTCTATGCGTGAAGTGGAGGAAGCAGTCTCCTATTCTGTCTACCTACCCTAAAAATCCAATTACTATATTTGCAACAACATGGATGAATGTGGAGGATATTATGCTAAGTGAAATAAGCCAGGCACAGAAAGACAAATATTGCATGAACTCACTTATACATGGAATCTAAACTCACAGAATCAGTGATAGAATGGCAGTTGCCAGGGGCTGTGGGATAGAGGAAATGGAGTGATGTGGTTAAAGGGTACAAAGTTTCAGTTATTGGGAATGAACAAGTTCTAGAGGTCTAATGTACAGCCTGGAAACTATAGTTAATAAGATTGTATTGCACACTTCAGATTTTCTAAAAGTAGATTTTAAATACTCTCACCACAAAAATAAAAAAGGTAAATATGTGAGGCGATGGGTATGTTAATAAGCTTGATTGTGGTAATCGTTTCACAAGGTACATGTTTACCAAAACATCATGTCACACTTCATTATACACAATTTTTATTTGCTACTTTTACCTGAGTAAAGCTGAAAAAGAAATAAAAGATGACACACATAAACTATTCAGAATGGTAGATGGCATTTAAGCACTCTAAACGTTAGCTTTTTATCTTTACAAATACATTCCTGCATTGTCTTGTGAAGCAAATATTTGATGTCTCTAGAGAATAAATTAACTTTAGGATAAAGTACATCTGTATAGATCATTGTTATTGAAACTGTCTATGTTAGCAAGGAAAATGTATAAGATTAGTGAATTCCAGAAGTCGCCCAAATGCTGTATTATTTTTGTTCCAAAGTGATTGTTCTAGTCTTTATTCATTGAAAGTGAATTTATTTCAAAAAGAATAAAGTGTAGAAGAGCAGAAAAAAGTAGAATGCTATGTTTCTGTTAAAAAACAGATAAGAGTATACGTGAACGTATATGTTTATGTTTTGTACGCATGCATGAGTACACATAAGCGTGTGCATGTTCACTCAGGAAGGAAAAAAACAAATAATGATATAAAGGGTATGAAACCAAGACTGTGAGAATATTGTATTTTAAAACATTATTTCGACTTTAGAACCATGTAAATTTTGCATATTTGAAATATGCAATAAAATAAATAAATAAATAAAAGTTTAAAAAGGAAAAAAAAATAAGGCTAACAAATAACATAAGCTTACAGGAGAATACATTATGTCATGTAACTTTAGAGCATCGTACTATAACTACACCTTAAGGCAAATATCCTTAGTGAGATATACTCTATTGCTTGAAATAACAGGCACTGTGTAAGTAAGAGATATATCCAATAATTTGATACCTAAGTCTTTCACTATAGTGCCAAAATATTATTATGTTTTTAAGTTAAGGATTAGCTCCCATGATTTTTTAATAGTAAAATTATGTGTCAATGGCTCACTCTTTCTCAACACTTGATTTTTGTCACTTTGAGGAAAAAGATGTATGATGATGTATGTTAAGTCATATGTTAAAAGCACATTAAAAGTTACTACAAAACAAGACAAAAAAATGTTTTTTAGTGCTGAAGACAACCAAAACATCAGGGGGTTTGAATTCCATTTGCCACTATTTCTGATATTGAAACTTGGTTTTGCTCTTTTGAACATATTTGTTGACTTTGAATCTAAAATGGAACTGAGAACAGTTTTGGTAAGAAATATTTCCTAATTTCTTGACTATTTATATCCTTAGATCCATAGCTATCTTGTAGAGATTCTAAATACCTGCAGCCATTTCCAGGGACATATAATTTTGAGTTAAGATTTCTACATTTGAAAATTTATGGATTTCTGATCAAACTGGCATTATAATTAAATTCACACATTGCTGGCCACTCTTGTTTCAAGCACAGAGCTATAATAGATGAAATATTAATAAGATAAATAAGAATGACATAGTCTGTCTTTAAAAAAGAAAAACATGACAATACCATCAACACACAGGGAAGCCAATAGAATATAAATTGTGTAACATAATTATAATATATATTATGTTATATAATAATGTAGTATTATGTTACAAATCACAAAATATATTTGTGTGATAGTTCATAAAGCCAGCCAGAACCATCACAGTTCATTTTTATAATAGCTTATGTATCCTTTTGGTGGTATGGATTTTTACAGTTAATAGAACATCTATCTGTGTCTTAACTAAAGAGCATTGTCTTAGACTCTTTTTTAAAAGATCCCATTTGATTACTGAGTCTGCTGTACTATGAGAAAACTTGTGGCTGGGTGCTGTGGCTCAGGCCTGTAATCCTAGCACTTTCGAAGGCTGAGACAGGAGGATCGCTTGAGGCCAGGAGTTCAAGATGAGCCTGAGCAACATAGGGAGACCTCTGTCTCTACAAAAAGTGCAAAAATTAGCTGGGTGTGGTGGTTCATGCCTGTCATACCAGCTGCTTGAGAGGCTGAAGCAGGAAGATGACTTGAGCCCAGAAGACTGAGGTTGCAGTGAGCTATAATGATGCCACTGCACTCTAGTGTGGGCTACAGTGCAAGACCCTCTCTCCAAAAAAAAAAGAAACAGAAAAGAAAACTTGTTCTGAGACAAATTCTCAATTTATTATTAAGTTATAATAAACTTTATAGTGATAGATTACTTTTGGTTTATTAGAAAATTATTGGGAAAATAATATTGCCTAAGGTCTAAAAGAAATAATTCAGGGAGAGTTTACATCTGTGAATGACAATAAAGATGGTTGGAATTTTATTTTCTGAATTTCTAAACATCTTAGAAAATCTACAAAATATAGAAACAGAGACACTTTTTTTTCTTTTGATTAAAAGAAAAAAAAAATCCCAGTTTTAAAAGTACCACATCTCCTTATGGAAAATTCAGGAGTTATAAAAACAGTGAAAAGCAGAAAAAAATCATTATTATTATTTTCTTTCAGTCTTTTAAAACTGTTTTACATAGTTATATCAAATTCCAGATAAGTGTGTCTGTACATATATACATATATATAAATATCCTACCTTTCTCTTTCATATTCTACTTCATATTTTACCTTTTCCTTTAACATTACAGAATATTTCAGTTATTATAAATTTAATTTTTTAAATAGTTAAAAATATTCTCTAAAATATTTGTTACTCCTTTTTTAAATTTTTTTTTTATTTCAGCATATTACGGGGGTAAAAATGTTTAGGTTACTTATATTGCCTTTGCCCCACCCGAGTCAGAGCTTCAAGAGTGTCCATACCCCGGATGGTGCACACCGCACCCATTAGGTGTGAATATACCCATTCCCTCCTCCTCACCACCATATGCCTGACACTTAATGAATGTTATTACTATATGTGCACTTAAGTGTTGATCATTTAATACCAATATGATGGTGAGTACATGTGGTGCTTGTTTTTCCATTCTTGGGATACTTCACTTAGTAGAATGGGTTCCAGCTCTATCCAGGATAACACAAAAGGTGCTAGATCACTATTGTTTTTTGTGGCTGAGTAGATCTCCATGGTATACATATACCACATTGTATTAATTCACTCATGGATTGATGGGCACTTGGGTTGTTTCCACATCGTTGCAATAGTGAATTGTGCTGGTATAAACATTCTGGTGCACCTGCCTTTTTTATAGAATGTCTTTTGTTCTTTTGGGTAGATGCCCAGTAATGGGATTGCTGGATCAAATGGTAGTTGTACTTGTATCTCTTTAAGGTATCTCCATATCGCTTTCCACAGAGGTTGCACTGGTTTGCAGTCCCACCAGCAGTGTAGGAATGTTCCTATCTCTTCGCATCCACGCCAACATTTATTGTTTTGGGACTTTTTGGTAAAGGCCATTTTCACTGGAGATAAGTGATATCACGTGGTGGTTTTGATTTGCATTTTCCTGATGGTTAGAGATGTTGAGCATTGTTTCATATGTTTTTTGGCTATTAGTCTATCTTCTTTTGAAAAGTTTCCATTCATTTCCTTTGCCCACTTTTTGATAGGGTTGTTTGATTTTTTTCTTGCTGATTTCCCTGAGTTCTATATAGATTCTGGTTATCAGCCCTTTATCCGATGTGTACCATGTGAATATTTTCTCCCGTTCTGTAGGTTGTCTGTTTGCTCTCATGATAGTTTCCTTAGCTGTGCTGAAGCTTTTTAACTTGATCAGGTCCCATTTATTTATTTATTTATTTTTGTTGTTGCTGTGATTGCCTTTGGGGTCTTCTTCATAAATTCTTTGCCTAGGCTGAAGTGTGTAAGAGTTTTTCCAACGGTGACTTAATTCTTATATGCTTGTGTATTTAGGAATTTCCAAATATACTAATGGATAAAGGATAACTTGATCTTTTATTTCAATATCTTAGGTTCATAAGAATAAATTTCTAAAAGTGGAAATACTGGATCAAATGGAACATTTGTTAAAGAAAAACATGGATTACAAAAGTAGTGTTTAGATGTTATCATTTACAATTCTCCAAATCACTTAAATATCACAGCTCAAATGTAGTGTTAAAACATTTTCTTTTCTATCTGTACAACACATTCATTATCAGCAATAAGAAAAGAACATACATATCTGCAAATTCTACATCTATATTGACTCACATTTCAGACTCTTTTGAAGATGAGCATCAAGAAAAATAAATATAAATATAAAGAACCAGTTAGTTACTGGATCACGTTATAAAGGTTTTTGGAAGGCAGCCTCAGACACTGGCTTGAGTAAGTTATTTGATTTTACTTTTCTTATTTGAGAAATGAGGTTAATAATTCATCC